>PVKU01003406.1:0-179942 GCA_004027475.1 Anoura caudifer | reverse complement strand
TTTTTGTTTGGTTGTTTCTTTCTTCCTTCTGGTCCACTCCATTGATTTGAGTCCCAGTTTTCCTCCCATCTCTGTTGGTTCCCCATGCATCTTTCTTCATTTCACTTATTGTAGCCTTCATTTTTTCATCTAATTTGTGAGCAAAATCAACCAATTCTGTAAGCATCCTGATCACCAGGGTTTTGAATTGTGCATCTGAGAGGTTGGCAATCTCTTCATCGCTTAGATAAATTGGCTCTGGGGCTTTGATTTGTTCTCCAGTTTGAGCCATTTTCATTTCTGGGTTTTTGGGTTTTTTTTTTTTTTTTTTTTTTGGTCTAGTCGCGGCTGTTACATAGTGAGGGGTGGAGCCTTAGGTGTTCCCCAGGGCTGGACAGCCCAGTCACTGGGTAGTGACGCTGTATGTGGGGGTGGGGTCTGAGAGGAGACAATGGCGCTTCCTTTGCTCACTCTCACTTTCGGATTCCACTACCTTTCACCTCTTCGCCTTTGCCTGGATTATCTGCGCGTGAATGTGGGACCACCTGGTCAGCCAGCCGCCTTGGGCGGCCTCACTGGGTCTGCACAGTTGCCACCTGGCGCCCGGGGTCTGCTAGTCACCGCCTGTGCACCTGGGGGCTGCCAGCTGCGGCTGCCTGCGTGCCTAGTCGGCAACCTCCGCTTTTTCTTGCCGCAACTCCGCCCCTCTTACCGGTCTAGATGAATCGTTGTTGGACTTCCAAGCAGTTTGATTTTCTGAGTTCTGGTTGTTTTCTTGTTTCTAAATCTTTGTTGTCCTTAATTTTGGTTGTGAGAAAAGGCACAGTGTGTCTGCCTACATCTCCATCTTGGCCAGGAGTATAATCCAAAATTTTAAAGAGTATTGAAAATAAAATCCATATACACTGTTTTTTATAAATTTATTTATTTGCTTTTAGACAGAGGGGAAGGGAGGGAGAAAGAGAGGGAAAGAAACATCAATGTGTGGCTGCCTCCCATGCACCCCCTTACTGGGGACCTTGCCTGCAACCCAGGCATGTGCCCTGATAGGGAATCGAACCAGCAACCCTTTGGTTTGCAGGCCAATACTCAATCTACAGAGCCACACCAGCTAGGGCTCCATATATATTGTTAATTTTCCAAGTTAAACCCAATCCTACAAAGCAGATCTGAAAGGTCAATCAGACTTACATTGCGAAGTTGTCGTATTTGCTCTCGTTCTTCCCGTAAATGTTCCATCTTTCTTCTCATTGTAAATCCAGGATCTGCTACCCCATATTCCTGGCGAGATGAGCGGCTAAAAGCTATAAAAGCAGAAATTTCCTAACTTATAACAAAGCTAATAAGACGGATCAACCATCGGTAGGGAAAAAGGCATGATAAAAAGAATCAATACAAAATTTCACTAAACACTATTACTTTATAATACATTCTAAATATTTTTTACAGAATATAATTGAAATCTACTTATCTGCATAATTGAAAGCAAAAGGGAAGACAAATGTAATAATTTCTACCACCTATATATGTTCTTATATAAATATACATTTTTAGAAACTTATGATCCAGCTTAAAAATTATTAAACATAAATCAGCCTTTATTATTTTCATTATCTTTAAAGAAAAAGGAAATCATTCTTGAAGGTCAATACAGTTATTCAGGAATAAAAACTGTAATTCAATACCTTGCCAAGTAACATGGATCCATTTTCTTTTGGGCTTGCCAAATGCGAAAAGATCCCTTTTTAAAACCACAATATAATGGAGTGCTATAATTTCAAACAGTGTTTGGTTTGCTGGCAGAGTGGTCATTCTAATAGCAGTCACAGTAGTGTAGAAATAAGACTGCAGTATATCTAAGGCAAAAAGCTGAGGTTTCAGGAGCTTGAAGGTAAAGAGGAAGAAAGAAATGGGGAATGGGAATTGGAAAGACAAATAAGGTTAAGAGAAAATTACTTTTGGAGAGGGGAAAGTATCTGTGTGTACTTAAAACTATGGAATCAAATCCCATTTAAGCTTGGAAACTCTAGTTTCACATATAACTAATAAATTTTATTTGCAGAACATATATTTACCTGATCTAGGCTTCAAGCCAAAAGGACCATGTGAAAAACCATCAGTTCTATCATATTCCTAAAAAGAGAAAATAAAACCCATTTTTTTTCAAAATAATTAAGGTTGTTATTCATATTCATTCCAATTTTGAGAAGTATTTATTTTTTCTATGACTAGTGAAGTAGAGAAAGGTAAACTGCATTTCCATTTAAATTGATAATTTCACTTTTAAAAGGTGTATAAATATTTGCTAATTGACCTGATTATACAAGCTTTTAAATATTTATTTCCCATAGTATAAGTAAAATTAAAAGTAAAATTATTGAAGTGTATAAATTTAATAGATATTATTTTTAAGTAAATAACAAAGTCTGAAATGAAGTAAACTTCAGTGAAAAGGTAAGTGAAATTAGCAACATTTACTTAGCATGTACCATGGAGCTGACACTTAGGGGACACTATGAGGCAAAACTATACATTCATACTAACAGGAGCTCCAGAATGATAGACAATAAATTATTATGTCTTCTTTTTGAATGCACATTGCTTCAAAGTGCTTTCACACAGTTACATGCTATGGAAAGAATTGTTGTATATTTTAAAAATCTGGACTTGGCATCATAAAGCTTAGATTAAGTCATAAGCAGAACATTTAATTTCTCTGTGACTTTCATCTTTAAAATGGGATATTGTGAAGATTAACTGAGATAACTAAAAGAAAGCACTTTGTAGAGTGGTGAGATAATGTAATTTTAGCAGCATCTTATTTAATTTGTGCAACAGTTGTGAAGTATATACAGTTTGGGTTTCAGTCACTTCTCCATCACTTATTCACTGGGGTCTTTTGGCAAAGTTTATCAGTCTTTTGAGCTGTAAAATGATGAAGCTAATACCCAGTTCATGGGACTTCTCTTAGGTTCAAATGTACAGGCAAGCCTTTGTTAGTAGTAAAGTTCTATACCACTTTTTTATCCTTTTCCTTTCACAGATGAAATTGAAGCAATCAGAATTGTTGATTCTCTGAATTTTCTGATTAACATGTGATATACAGTTCAAGCTGAATGTTAATTGAGCTACCAAAACACATGCTCACCACCAATCTAAGCATCCACAAGCCTCACAGTTTATCTTCATTCTTTTGCTAAAATGTTTTGAATTCACAGACAAAAATTTTACTTATCCAAATGCAAGCAAAATGTTTTATATAAGCAATGTAATTTACTTGAGAAAACTGGCACCAATACTCTCCCTATGACCACTGATCATAAAATCACAAAGCAATTAGGCAAGTAAGTAGTCACTTATATGCTTACATTTGTTATAACTGAAAGTAAAAGACTTACAAAATGACAATGACTAATTTTAAGATATCTTAAGTTAAACTATTTTCCAAAAGAATGTAAACCATTTTACCTGCCATATAAATAATTTAGAAACATGTTTATAAAAGTCACATTCAATTCTATTTAAAAGTTTTAATCATTTACTTACTAATGTCAATACTTTTGTAGAATACAAAATAATTTTAAATAGAAAAAGATAATGTTTGAAATTATAAAAATTTATCTCTTGTAAAGCAATAGGTTTAATCAAATTAGAATAATCAATCATTCAAACCATTGGAGTATTTGACTGAAATCTCGCAAACTCTCATCTAGTCCTTCTCCCTTCCTCCACTCCAGTCTAAGGTGCTAAGAAATGTGTACCCTCCTGTCGATAGGAACAACCCACAGCAGGGATGTTTCCCGTGGAAAAAGGAAGTTTCTCTTGCATTGCCTTCAGACCTAATTGGTTATGAGAAAAACCAAAGGTCACTGCACAATGCTGAAGTAGTTTGTTTTTAAGATTAAAAATTTAAAGCTGTTTCTATAATTTATTTCAAAATATGGATTATACAACATAAAAAATCATATAAATTGAATGCTTTTCTGTGATCTAAATGCATTTGTCAATGAGTAATATATTTATTACAAATATTTGTACAAAAAATGGTAGTGTTCTTAGAATTCTTTATAGGCTAGGTATGTACAAATTAAACTATGTGGCTTTCTAAATATGTGTGAATAAATTATATTTAAAAAAAGATGAGGTTAGAGAAAAGAAACAAGAAAGAAATTTATGTAAACATATAAAAACAGAACTTGTACCTCAGATGATACTGGAGATCGTGGTAACACATTAACATTATCACTGCCTTGCTACAACATAAAAATAAAAAGATGAAAGATGAAATTAAAACATGAATGATGATGTAGACATATAAACAGAAAACTGAAAATTGTTTTGATCAACTACTAAAGAAAGAATCTAGAAAATATCATCTACCGCTTTGTTGCTTAAAGTGTTGTCTGTGAACCAGCAGCATTAGCATCCTCTGGGAACTTGTTAGAAAGGCAGTCTCAGGCCTCATCCAAGACCTACTTATGTAGAATCTGTATTTCAATAGGATCTCCAGGTGACTAATAAGCCCTTAAAAGTTTTAGAAGTACTATCTACTCACACAAAATATTTTCCTACAAATGTATTTCCTTTAAATATCACAAAAGAAAAACCTTTTCATATTTCTTAGGAAAGATCCATGTGTTAAGGTTCATTTCTGATGGGAAATGGCAATAACACATTACAACCTGGGCATGGAAAAATTCCATCACCCCAAATAAAAACATTTATCTGGAAAATTATGTATATAGCACAGGTGGCAAACACAAGGCCCAAGGGCCAAATCCAGCCCTCCATCTTGTTTTATCTGGCCTGGCACATTGTTTCTACCCGTGGCAGTGCCGAGCTCCTTGCCCCTAGTTAAGGAGTAGTTACATTGATACAGTCCTAAAATTACATTCGGCCCTTTGAAGGCAACCATGAGGCTGAAGTAGCCCCCAGTGAAAATGAGTTTGACACCCCTGAGAGCTAATATAGGCTTAGAAATAATTCCAAAGAATTTAATTGCATAAAATAATATTAAGCAGTCCATGTTTTTCGAATGACTACCACCAAAAAAAAAAAAATCTTAACATTTAATCTTGAATCTGCATACCACACAAGACATTTACTCACCATTCAACAAATGATAACTGACTACTCAGTATATGTTAGATACTGTACTAGGCATTGGGAATACTGAAATTTAGTAAAATATCCACTGAAGGATCTCTCAGTCTAGAGGGAAAATAGGTTAATTGATAGAGGTAATACAACCTTCTTAAGTAAAACGACAGAGCTTTGAATGCCATATCATGAGGCGCAGATAATGGCACTTGGAAAGATGGTGCTGGAGGTTGAGAAAGGCAAGTTTCCTGAGAAACTAAAAAAACTGAGTAGGTGTTTACCAGAAAAAGAAGGGAGCAGCACTGCAAGATCAGAGGACAAAAACAAAGGCACAGAAGCAATGAAAGAAGAGTGCAGAAAACCTTGGAGCAGTTCCCTGTTGCTGGAGAGTTCAGTGAAAGGAGGGCAAATTGGGAGTTGAGGTGGATATAGTAAGCAGGGGCTTGACTAAGGACTCAGAATTTATCCTCTAAGTGATGAGGAGACATTGAAGCTCTCTAAGCAAGGGAATGGCCTGGTCATACCTGTGTTCTTTGAAACAGTCATTGTGGTTGCAGGGAAAATGGACCAGACAAAGGAAGAGATGAGTAAAGTTGCTACTGTAGTCAAGAAATGATGAAGGCCTGTGCCAGGGCAGAAAGAGCAGATATGCAGTTATGGAATATATTCAAAATGTTTTAGTATAAAAAAAAAGGCCTTGGTAACTGATTAGATATTGAGGCAGGCAGGACCGAAGTGGATATAAAATATAAAGGGACAGGAAGAACAGCCAAGCTGAACCACGACACTAGCTCAGTTTTCAGCAAACGTGTTCTGTATGATTCTATTTCATAAAACTAGAGTTCTCAGAAGCCCTGACAAGAGCCAACATCAAATTAACTATGAACACCTCCCAACAAAATACACAAAGTTGTAGTATTTATGGTAATGAGACTATCATTTCAAAAATTCAAGGCTGCTGCAGTTTAAAATGGTGAGGTAAAAAAATGTGCAGTAATGCAAAAACTGTAGTAATCTAATTTTAAATGTTAAAATAGTACAAAGAATTTGTGGAAAGATATTAATAAATTCCAAACAAATCACAATGGAACACCAGATTGATTTAGGAAGAAGATGGTAAAAATGTAAAAGAATTAAATTTATGAATTAAAGTTTCATGATGAATGTTAAAATTCTAAAATTGAACTATCAGAAATTCCATTATAAACAAAGGGCATATAGAAATTACATGATTAAATTAATAATTATATGATAACACTTACTTTTTATTATTGCAGAAAACCCAGGCATTAAATCAATAACAAAGACACTGAAAAATATTACATTTTACTCTAATTTAGTCAACTACATATGAGAAGTAAATATTTTAAGTAATTGATAAGATTACCCTCTTTTCTCACCTCATCATTTTCATTGCCACTTGAACTCTTCCTTGATGATTTATACTGAAAAATATTTCAAACATATATTTTTC
The DNA here is from genome assembly GCA_004027475.1 of Anoura caudifer. NCBI lineage: Eukaryota > Metazoa > Chordata > Mammalia > Chiroptera > Phyllostomidae > Anoura > Anoura caudifer. The sequence continues at coordinate 173,389 of PVKU01003406.1, read as the reverse complement.
CTTGAACATATGAATTCTCTACTAGTAAATTATATATGAGGTTTATTAATATTTCAGTATTTTATTAAATTATCTAATCCTAAGTTTAATTACATAAGCAGTTTAAAGAGTCCTACCACTTACTAATAGCTAACACATACAGGGTCTGGCGCAACTAATGCCTGTTTTTTATTACAAAATCATAAGCATGTAAATCTGTAACATAACAATATCACACACAAGCACACCATATTACATTTTAGGTGAAATGTTCAAATTGAAACTACAAATTACCACCCCATATTATTACCATACCAATGACACTCAAGCAGGCCTTACTTTTGCTGTACCGTGTAGAGTATGTGCAAGGCATTGTTTTAAGTACTTTACATTATATCAAGTAACAATTCTTCCTTAAACAAATCCATTTTCCATTCATTCCATTTTGCAATCTGAATGTTGTCTTAAATGTTCCTTTTTCTTAACCCAGTATATCAAATGTGTCAAGTTACTTTTTTTGTTATCTCAAATTTACGTCTGAATTCTCATAACTATCACCTTATCCTAGGCCCTATTTCATATTTAGTCTATAATCTCATCATTCAAAAATGTCATTATGAAGAAACCTACTTATTTTTAAAAAATCCTCTACATTAAATGTATATATTGACTATAAAATAATAGTAATAGTGATAATAGCTAACACTATGCTAGCTAGCACTTTATACAGGCACGGATTGAAATGCCTTACATGTATTAACCCACTTAATCATCATAACAACTCTGAGGTAAATACTATTATCTTCATTTTATACTTAGGCACAGAGACAATATAGTCAATATCAAAAATGCTACTATATGAAAATGTGCTTCTTACAATGAAGAAAATACAGCATGACAACCACTAGAGTTCTTACTTCTGATTCTTCTTCACTACAAATAATCTTGCAAATCAGAGGCAGATTAATCTTCTCCAAACACCACTTGCAAATCAGGACTCTCCTGTTAAAAAACCTATTAACTTCTAGATTATGTTCAAATTACTTTGCCTGGCATTCAAGGTGCTCTTTAATAGCCCCAGTCACTTATGTAGCTTTATCTTCCATAACTCTTGGAAAAATAGATAACCTGCTTCCTAGCTCAACCACAACTTGGGTGCTGAGAAGAATTAGGGATTACAAATACAAATCTAAGTTCCTGCACTGTCTCTCCTGTGATTTAAGACAATTCTCACTAATCTATCAGGGAGCTCTTTTTGGCCAATCCCAGATATAGCTTCAATGTTTTCAATCCAGTGTTCCACATTGGCGCAGAATCAAGTTTGCATGTGTAAATAAAACTATTTGCTATCAATCCCTGCTTATGTCATTCTGAGTTCTCTATTCTACTTCAACAAAAGTATGTCATTTAGGACAGCAGACAACAGGACTCCAAGATGCCATCAGTCATACCAGCAAAGAAGAAGAAACTCATGGATGTTAAAATAAGGCAGTTGCCAAGCTGGAAACTGATGTGGGATTTTACCCCTAAAGGCACTGTTGGAACATTTCTAAGAGGGTACTATATATTGGTATTACAAGAAGTATGTCAGCCCTGGCTGGTGTGTCTCAGTGGGCTGAGTGCTGGTCTGCAAACCAAAGGGTCACTAGTTTGATTCCCAGTCAGGGCACAGGCCTGGGTTGCAGGCCAGGTGCCCAGTAGGGGGTGCACAAGAGGCAACCACACATTGATGTTTCTCTCCCTCTCTTTCTCCCTCCTGCCCCTTCTCTAAAAATAAATAAAACCTTTAAAAAAAGAGGTATGTCAATGTGAAGAAAGGAAGTATTGCTGGGGTTTCTATCCTGCTGGCAAGTTAGGTACTTTTCCACTACTGCCTTTATTACAAAGAATTCAACAGTGAGCATCTACGCAAGTATCATTGAAGAGGGCCCAGCATGGAGGGAACAGTCTGTATTCCTGACCATGACTTTCTTTGTCAGGCATCTCAATCTTTGCTAAATGCTTTCATATTCTAATTGAGAATTAACACCCAATAGCAGATGATTGGTACAAAAACATACACCCAAAACAAAACAAAATGACATTAGAGTGAATAAGAACCTAATATTTATTAAGTGCATACTCTCTGGCAAGTGCTATTTTAAGAACTTTACATTATGTTATTCAATAGTTATAACAATCTTTTTTTTAAAGATACTATTAGGGTCATTTGATCTTTAAAAATTGAGTTCAGCAAGGCTAGGTAATTCACCAATGACACACTATTAGTAGACATTTCAAGTAATGACTGGAACCCAAGTGGTTTGATTCTAGATGCTTAGGTTCTTAATCGCTATAATATACTCCCATCTCTAAATCCTGAAAAATTGGTAGGAATGTGCCAGGAATAAAAGGGCTAATGGGGATTCCCAGAAAAAGAAAGCACAAAAGAATAAAAAAGCTCAGCCTCTGCAAAAACAAACAAACAAACAAACAAACAAACAAAGAAAAGCAAAAAACCAGTAATGTGGCTAGTGAGAGGAGTGAATTGAGGCAGGAAATAAAATTTAAGAGAAGTAAGTATGGTCCATGAAGTTTTGAAGATGTCCAAATTTTATGTTATTAATAATGGGGAGTTAATACAGAAATTTAAGACAAGGATCTCTCTAAAAGTTGTAAAAGTAGAGAAAGGGGGACCATTAAGAAGTTATTACAGCCCACTATACTTTAATTCTTTTTTTAACAAAAAAGTTATTGCAATTGCCCAGACAAGAAAAATGAGGATTTCAACAAAAGCCAAGATAGCTGAGATAGAAAGGAGATGATGAATTTAAAAAAGGGACTTCCAGCCAAGATGAAGATGTAGCTAGACACACTGTGCCTCCTCTCATAACCAAAATTAAGGACAACAAAAATTTAGAAACAAAAAAAATCAGAACTGACAGAAAATTGAACTGTAGGGAAGTCTGACAACCATCTAGACTGGTAAGAGGGGCAGAGTCTGTGGCTGGCAGAGAGGGATCGCAGCAGGAAAAAGCAGTGGTTGGTGGCAGGAAAAAGCAGTGGTTGGCAGACCAGGCGCACAGGCGGCAGCTGGCAGACCCTAGGCGTGGGGTGGCAGCGGACCCAGTGAGGCACGCAGGGCAGCTAGTTGACCACAGTCACATATTCATGAGCAGATAAACCAGGTGAAAGGGGCGAGATAGACTGTGCAACCCCGGGGTGCCAGCATGGGGAAATAAAGTCTCAAAACACCAAATGAAAACACCTGTGGGGGTTGAGGTGCCCGGAGAGACACCCAGCCTTACAGGAGAGTTCGTTGGAGAGACCTGCAGGGTCCTAGAGCATACCCAAGCCCACCTGCCCAGGTGTCAGCACCAGAGGCACCCAGTTTGCTTGTGGGAAGCTGCGGAAGGGACTGAAAATCTGAGAGAAAGCAGAGCAAATGCCATTGTTCCCTCTCTGACTTCTTACCCCACATACAGCATCCCAACCCAGCAACTGGGTTGCCCCGCCCTGGTAAACACCTAAGGCTCTGTCCTTCATATGTAACCAGCTCAAACAGACAAAAAAAAAAAGGGCCCAAACCGAAGAAGAGATCAAAGCCCAAGAGCAAATACATCTAAGCGATAGAGAGCCAAACTATTGGATGCACAGTTTAAAGCAATGGGGATCAGGATGCTAACAAAATTGGTTGATTTTGGTCACAAATTAGATGAAAAAATGAAGGCTACACTAAGCAAAATGAAGGAAAATGCACAGGGAACCAACAGTGATGGGAAGAATACTGGGATCAAATCAATGGAGAGGACCAGATGGAAGAAAGAAAAAACCAAACAGAAAAGAATGAAGAAACAAAAATTCAAGAAAATGAGGAGAGGCTTAGGAACCTCCAGGACATCTTTAAACATTCCAATGTCCGAATTATAGAGGTACCAGAAAGGGAGCAGAAGAGCAACAAGTGGAAAACTTATTTGAACAAATAATAAAGGAGAAATTCGCCAATCTGGCAAAGGAAATATACTTCCAGGAAGTCCAGGAAGTTCAGAGAATCCCAAAAAAGTTGGACCCAAGGAGGAACACACCAAGGCACATCAGAATTACATTACCCAAGATTAAAATGAAGGAGAGAATCCTAGAAGCAGGAAGAGATAAGTGGACAGTCACCCTACAAAGGAGTTCCCATCAGACTGTCAGCTGATTTCTCAAAAGAGACCTTACAGGCAAGAAGGGGCTGGAAAGAAGTATTCCATGTCATGAAAGGCAAGGACCTACATCCAAGATTGCTCTATCCAGCAAAGCTTTCATTTAGAATGCAGGGGCAGATAAAGTGCTTCTCAGATAAGGTCAAATTGAAGGAGTTCATCATTACCAAGCCCTTATTCTATGAAATGTAAAAGGGACTGATCTAAGAAAAAGAAGATAAAAATATGAACAGTAAAATGACAGCAAACTCACAGGTATTAATAACCACACCTAAAACAAAAGCAAAAGCAAACCAAGCAAACAATAGAACAGGAACGGGAACACAGATATGGAGATCACATGGAGGGTCAGCAACAGGGGAGTGGGAGGAAGAGAGAGGGGGAAAAGGTACAGAGAATAAGTAGCATAGACAGTAGGCAGAAAATAGACAGGGGGAGGGCAAGAATAGTATAGGAAATGTGGAAGCTAAAGAACTTATGACACATGGACATGAACTAAAGGGAGCAATGTGGGTGGGAGCGGGTATATAGGGTGGAGGGGAATGAAGGAGGGAAAATGGGACAACTGTAATTGCATAATCAATAAAACATATTTAAAAAGTTTAATTTACAAGTAAAGTTGCTTATAAAGACTCAAAAAAAAAAAGGATGTTTAATTAACATCCTGGTAACCAATTAGGTGAGGGGAATGAGAGGTGAAAACATGAGAAGGACTTGAGTTATAAAGCTTAGACAATAGAGCAGATAGAACTACCATTAATGAAAATAAAGAATAAAAATGAGAAGCAAATTCTATGGTGGGGAGTAGCAGGAAGGGGAGAAACTGAATGTGATATAAATGTTGGGCATCCTGGCAATTAGAAATACAGGTCTGGAGACCAGAAAAAGTTTATGGAATATAAATTCAGATCCAGATAAATATAAAAGATATATGAAGGCATAAAAGTTTCAGAGACAGTTTTTCAACTAATAAAAAGATAAATCCCTAAAGAGCAAGCAGAAGAAAAGGTAGAAAAAAAAGTTAGACAAGAACATCAAAAAGAAAACAGACAAATCCGGGAAGAAAAATGAGTTTTAATAAGTATGTGGCCCTGGCTGGTGTGGTTCAGTGGGTTGAGTGTCAGCCTGCAAACCAAAGGGTCACTGGTTCAATTCCCAGTCAGGGCACATGCCTGGGTTGTGGGCCAGGTCCCCAGTGGGGGTGCATGATAGGCAACTACACATTGATGTTTCCTTCTCTTTCTCCCTCTCTTCGCCTCTCTCTTAAAATAAAGAAGGAGGATGTGGTCATCATTGTCAAATGGTACAGTGTATTTTTCCTTTAGTAGGTTTATGTGAAGCTCTAGTGAGGGGCTATTTCAATGGAGGAATGGAGGTGAAAGCCAGACTGCAGTGGGTTAGGAGTGATCAGAAAGTGGAGGCTGAAAAATGGCAAGTGTTGCTCTAAAAGAAAACAAAGAGATATGGTAACAGCTGAAAGGGAATCTAGAATAACAGTAGAATTTGAGCTTATTTATAAGATGGAAGGTATAGAGATTTAAAAAAGGATACAGAAAAGTAAGTGGATAATTGATAAAGGAAAGAAGTAGAGGATGATATAGTGAAGAACTTACATAATAAGACTAGTATTACTGTTACTCAATTACTATTCTAGTTAAAAGTATCCATTATATATGAAAACTTAGAAAGATATTATTTAGTTTGCATTACTGCACATTGCAAAAGTCCTAAAACCTAAATACATAGGTTTTACTAAATAGTAAAACTTAATATATACATAGATTTAAAAAATATTGTGTAAGTCCAAATTTTTACTTACTCAACTCAGCTGTCCTCAATTAATACTAGTCTGAATAACTGAAGTTTTATTATATCTAAATTTAAATACCATAAAAAAGGCCTGTTACAAAACAGGTCAGTTCATCTCTGAGGCCTAGATTAAGTGTACAGGCAAGACAGTTACCTATGCACAAATACTGACTCAGAACAAATCAGGTTATTTCAGAAGCCCAGTTCGTTTCCTTTTTCCAGTATAAAATTAAGTATGATCATAAATATATATAAATATTTATCCTGGGGGTTAGCTTTTAAAATTAAAACATTGTACTATATTTATAAAATCAAATACGTATTTTGTAAGTCATTATGTTGTATCACATTAGTAATGACATACATTTGAAGACAAGTATGTATGACATTTCAATAAATCAAATAATCCTTAAAAGTAACTAGGTATAGTAGTTCTAATGTTTGCTAACATTTTGATTTAGAAATCAATCATCAAATGCATTCAGAATTTCATGTGTTACCATGCTTACAAGAAATTGAAACTGCTAAATTACATTAAAATAATTTATCAACAGGTTAGATTTTCATATTTTATTGTGTATCTTAGCAAAATAATATTAATACATTTCTATAAAATATCTTTAATAAAGTAATGTATTTCCTAGAATAGCTTTACTTTGAGAAATGCAGTGATTTCATTTTGGCAACAAGAACATTCGATTTTATTTACCACAGTAGTGTATGATAGTGGCCAAGGTGTCTGAAAGAGTTAATGTAACTCCCCTACAGTCATTTATTTACTCATATAATCTGACCCAATTTATATTCTTGCTCATGTAACCTGGGCAATATGTTGAATCATTTTTTACTTAGTTTCAGGGTCTTCCCTGAAAAACATACCACCCAAAATTAGTTTGGCAACTAAGAAGCAATAATAGAGTAACACACATACACAACAAACACACAGAATAGCACACATACTGAAACACACATACACTTTCAATAAATATACTGAATAACAGCACCATAAATAATTTACCATGTAACATAAAGAAATCCTATGGCTCAGTCCTTTTATGTGTTAGAATAAAGTTGCACAAAAGCTCTGTATGTTTCAGAACACAGCAAAGCAAAAGAAGCCATTGTTGAGCGAGCTCAGTGATAATTTGATAGAAATCTCTAGGGTAGTATATTTTAATATTTAATGAACTATAAATTCCAATTTAGTTCATTAATTTATCTTATGAAAAACCCCTTTGATTCTCAGGAGATAAGGAATTAAGAGAAATTTTCATTTTGAAAGAAAGACACTTCATAGAAATCAATGATGTTTTTATCATAAAAATACTGGAAATTGTGAGTAATGGTTTGTATTTATATTTAATTTAATCTCAACTGTATATACATATTTTTTTACATTTTAGGAAAAAATTGCTGACATTCTATTTTTGTTAACTGTCCTAACACTGACATCTTCTGACAGCTGAGGAGAACTACATTATCTCCTTAAAACATTCCCCAGTGACTGAAACTTATCTTTGCACCTATTTAAGTATGTATAAAATTAACATTTGTTGAATAATGATTATGCAATGGATACTTCAAAGATTATTTCATTTGATCTCTTAGCAACTTATAAAATAACAATGTTATAGAATGTATGTTTGAGCCATAAAAATAAAATATTTATCAACAAAAGATGCTATTAAATCAAACTCTTTATTTATTTAATTATTTAGGAAATTTTTCATTGTATTTTTTCCATTACCATTTATCACCCCATACACTCTTCCACCTCTACCCATCCCTCTCCACACCTGAGGTCACTGAAGCCTCTATTAAGACTTTATTGAGAAGTTCACCTAAGTTACTGTAAAATATTTAAAAAAACAATAAAACTGTATTGATTTGAAAATGTTTGTTCATTTGATGTTAGGCTTTCTACGGTAAGTAAATAGGCAGCATAGCACACACTCTGGGTTCAAATCATGACTCAAATGCTTCTTAGCTAAGTGACCTCAAGCATATTACCTCACCTCTCTGTGCCTTAATTTCCCTATCTGTAAAATAAAAATGATAACAATTTTAGTTACTTCATAAGGTTGTTACAAAGATTACATGAGTTGATATTTTTAAAGTATTTAGAACACTGCCTGGCACTTAGTAGGTGTTATGCAAGTGTTTTGATAAATAGATTTTGTATGCTTTTACTATACCAGTAGATTAAATAAATATCAAAAACGGGAAAGGTTTTCAGGAACTACTATAAAAGACACATAGACAAAAGCAAAGAGGGGTAGGATCAAGGGTGGGAGGTGGGGATGGCTGGGGTGGGAGGCATGATAGGGGGAAAAAGGAAACAATTGTACTTGAACAACAGTAAAAAAAGTTTAAAAAATTTATTAGTTTGAAATACTAAAATTTCCCCACATCATTAGTCATTCCTTAACTTTTATCTATTAACAAATTTTATTGAGCACCTTTGTTCAAGGCTCCATAAACTAAAAGAAGGGGCTCTAAAATAAGTACCAGAATGTTAATTTAACTACAGATCTGTAAAAAGTTGGGTAAATAGCCTTTCATCATTACTGACCAGGGTTCTGCTTAGAATGCCCTTCCCCTTTTCCCTATGTGTTTTATTTCTTTGTTATCTCCCCTATTGACCAGGTAACATGAGGCTCGTTAAAAAGATTCAGTAATTATTTGTTGAAGCATGAAACTTATCACATACTTCTTATCATATTTAAATATTTTTGTTTCGGTTGTATGATGCTACTTCCAAATATATGTTATAATCCCATATAAGGAAACAGATCAATGTGCATGAAGATCCACTACTAGCAAACAGAGAAAAACATGAAATGTACTCCTATTTATTAGCAATATAAACTTCAAATTACTACCTATAATTTAGCTTAGAACTATGCATTCTGATAAAATTATTATTATTATTAAATGAAAATTAGGCTTTGGGAAATAGCAAAGGTGCAGTAAGACAAGAGAACTTGCTATTCATGGATGAGGAGCTTGTTTGCACTGCTCATTTGAGTCATAAATTCCAATAGTGGATTCTGACTAGTACTAAAGATTATTCCAATTCCAATGACTGGCATCTGCAAATCAGCAGAACTAAACCACAAATAGATAATATTTACAAAGGTCTGCACAGTAAAATTTCATTAAAACTATGCTAACTAGAAATGTGGGATAATTCAGATGCTCTCAGTTTTTAATTTAGTTAAAAGACCACCTTATGAAATCTACTAATATAATAAGAAGATAATAAAATGGCAGGGAAAACACTTTTAATCTTTTGTAGAAACATAAATAACATTTATTTACATGAAAACAATTAAATGCTAATTGTCAACTATTTATTGAAATAAATCCAATGAAGACCTTTTAGGGGTAATTCTTTTAAAACATTACCACATACTGTTACAGCTAGCAGTGTAGAAAACATTACATCTTTCTTGTAAAGAATATGGTAAATCACAATTCAGACTGATCTACTCATTCTTAAATATTCTGCATTACTGAAATATAGATATAACTGGATCACATTATCTGTACCACATACATGCAGGAAATAAAGATAACACATTTACTATATGTAACAAGTTATATTCTACATTATTAACATAAAATGAAACTGATAAAAGGAAAACTAATTTCAAAGTAAATTTTACAATTTTATAGTACCTTGAAATATTCTTTTCTAATCTGTTTGCTCCGCCTCCTTTCTTCACTATGCCAAGTTATAGGTTGAGATTCTGGCCACCGTTGTTCATCTGTTTGATCCTTCTGATTTTCTAAGGGCTGTAATGAGGCAATTTCTTTTAAGTAAATAAATGAAGAAAAATATTAGGTATTATAATAATTTAATACCCTCTTACCTGCCATGAGAAAGATGATAATGGTGAATTAACTTCATCTGCTAAGACACTAAAAAAAAAAGATGCCTTAATATTTTAAAATATTTAGAATTACCCTTAGATATACATTATAAACATGATAAAAAATTATAAAATTGTCTTTTTTAAAGCAGAAATCTAAAGAATGTATTCATGCCTATGTTTTGAACTGATAACATAAAACCTAAAGTTGACAAAAACATATTGAAGTCTCCCATCAATTATAATCATTACAAAAACAACAAAATGGGATTATTTAATATCACCTTATGCATAGGACTACTCTAAGGACTTTTTAGAGGCCAAAAGAAATATAATACATAGAGACATAAAAAGAACACACAAGATATTTATTTATATCAAAATCATCACCCAAAGGAAAAACAAAACAAAACAAAAAAACAAGTAATTCCTTTTGCCTATTGAATTACTGATTATGAGCCTGTAACCTTTTATTCCAACATGCAGGGGCTACAATAGAAATTCTTTTTATCCATTTTTATTTGGAGTGAGGTAATCTGCATGCCATTGTTACACAGCAGATTTGAACAAGGAGTTCCTTTAGAAAAAACACACAAAATGCCCACTAGAGATGGTATTATTCAACACTGTTATAAAACTTCTGTTCAATACAGGAATAAAAGAACATTTAAAAAGTAGAAAGGAACAAATTTCCAAAATTTATAGAGAATATAATTGCCCAAGAGAAAAACATTTTAAAAAGTCTATTATTATTAAGAGAAGGTTAGCAGTTATAGAAAAATATATTTTAATAGCTTTATATCAATTATAACTTATAAAATATGGTAGGAAAAAATCTCATAAAAGGAAGGAAAAGTTACACCTAGGGAAAAAAGAGTTAACTAGACATGCACAATACCTATATGAAAAAATTAAAACTGTCTAGTAAGGAACTTAAATGACTAGAAAGTTCTTAGACTAAATATTATAGGTAGCTGATTGCTGAAATAAACTCCAATAAGTTAAAAAACCAAGAAGTATTTTGGGGCTTGCTTTGGAAATTTGATAAGAGTTACAAAGTTAATTTGGAAGAATGGATAACCAAGAAAAGTTAAATTATATAATAAAGAGGACTTACCTACTAGGAAATTACATATTAACATTCTATTAAAGTACAGAAATAAATTAGTACTGGCTCCAGGATCTATAGGTTTTTTAGTGGAAGAGGTGTACAGGACTACAAGTCGAACAACTTATGATAAAAATGAAATGTAACACCATTGTGGAAATGATGGATTATATAACAAATATTGTTCAGACAACTAGTTAACCAATTAGAAAATACACACAGAAAGAAAAAAGAAAAGGGAAGAGGAGGAGAGGGGGTGAGAAAAAGGAGAGGGGAAGGGAGAGAGGTAGAAAGGAAAAAACTAGATTTCTTACTCTATATCAAATATCAACATTAATGGACTGATGGAAGGTTTAAATGTAAATAAAGATGAAATCACATAAATATCTGAAAAATATGGGTAGTAATTTTTAAAATGTTTGGGTGAAGAGGGCATGTGTGGAACACAATCAAAATTAAACATTGACAAATTATATAAAATGTAAAAATTAGTCTTTGTGTCTGGCCAAGACAGAATTAACAGTGACCAGGTTTATACTCTGACTGAAAACAGTAAAAGAATAGAAAAAAAAATATATGCAATTATATATTTCCAAGACATTAAATATCAGGGAAAAAGACAGCTATCTCTTAGACATTGGTAGCAAACAAGGCAAGCCCACAATTGAGTCAGATGGCTATAGGAAGAGAATTTCCAGGCCACAGGTCAGAGAGGGGGAACCATTGTGGGGCCTGTGGAGCCTCCTAAATTGAGGAAAGAAAGCTGGGAGCCAGGGAGAAAAAGGTGGATGGAGTTAACAGGATAAAGTAACAGAAAAAAGAGTAACGCACACAAAGAACTTAAGAGCTCTACAGAAGCATCCTTCAAATTCTGGCTGAGTATGATCACTGACCATACATCTGAAGAAACTACCCTAGGTGAAAGAATCAGCAGAAAAATTAAAGTATTTCTCAGACTCACAGAGGGCTAGAAGTAGTACCAGTTTCCATCAGCCAGACTGGAAAACCTTATAGTTAATGGGATATTAGGTTGAGTATTATGCAAGGTCTGACCTCATTAATGGGGCAAATTTTATCCTAGATGAAATGCCTCACTATAATCACTTGTTACGTCATCACACATAACAAGTCATAAAACCAAGTCTGCAAAATATCACATTGCCTTTCAATAATTTATCAACATCCCAACCAGCTCTGGCTGGATAACTCAGTTGGTAAGAGCACTGTCCTGATAAGCTAAGGTTGCGGGTTCAATCTCCACTGAGGGCACATACAAGAAGCAACCAATGAATGCATAAACAAGTGGAACAACAAATTGATGTTTCTTTCTCTCTGTCTTTCTCTCTCTCTGTTTCTCAAATCAATAAAAAATTAAAATGAAGTTTTTAATTTACTACCCAAAGCAATCTACAGATTCAAGGAAATTCTTATCAAGATACCAATGGTATATTTCACAGAACTAAAACAAATATTCCAAAAATTTATATGGAGCTACAAAAGAGCCCAAATAGCAACAACGATCTTGAGAAAGAAGAACGAAGTTAAGGAATCATGCTACCTAATATCAAAATTTACTAAAAGACCATAGTTATCAAAACAACATGGTACTAGCATAAAAACAGACATATAGATCAATGGCACAGAATCAAAAGCCCAGAAGTAAACTCACACCTTTATAGTAAATTAATATTTGGGGTGAAACAACATACAAGGGGTGAAATATAGTTCATTCAGTAAAACATATTGGGAAAATTATACAGATATGTGCAAAAAAAAAAAACAAATGAAACTAGACCTCCTTCTTATGCCACACACCAGAATAAACTCAAAATGGATTAAATATTTAAATGTTAGACTTGAAACCATAAAAATCCTAGAAAGAAATATAGGTAGTAAAACATTGGACTTTTCTCATAGCAGTACTTTTTTTCTGATATATCTCCTTGGACAAGGAGAAGAAAAAGTAAACAAATTAGACTAAACCAAACTAAAATTTTCTGCACAACCAAGGCAACTATCAACAAAATTAAAAGACAGCTCACAGAATGGGAGAACATATTCACCAATACATCTGATAAGGTGTTGCTATTGAAAATTTATAAAGTTTTTAAAACTCAAAACCAAAAAAAAAAAAACAGACTAATTAAAAAATGGGCAAAGGACCTGAACAGATACTTCTCCAAAGGAGGACATAGTGATGGCTCATAGACATATGAAAGAATGCTCAACACCACTAATCACCAGGGAGATGCAAATTAAAACCATGATGAGGTATCATCTCACACCTGTCAGAATGGCAATCATCAAAAAATCAACAAACAACAAGTATTGGTGAAGATGTGGAAAAAAAGGAATGCTCATGCATTGTTGGTGGAAAGCAGGTTGGTGCAGCCACTGTGAAAAGCAGTATAGAGTTACTTCCAAAAATTGATAACCAGAGATATTGAAATTAAGAACGAACTGATAGTAACCTGGGGGAGTAGGGAGGGGATAATGGGGGGAAAGGGGAGAAGGGTTTTCAGGAACATCTATAAAGGACACATGAACAAAACCAAGGCGGGTATGGGATCAGGGGTTGGAGGTGGCAATGGCTGGGGTGGGGGGAGTGATGGGGAAAATGGAGACAACTGTACTTGAACAATAATAAAAAGTTAAAAAAAATTAAATTATAAGTAAATAAAATGGCAAAAAAAAATTAAACGGACTACCTTAAGACCCAGCAATTCCATTCTGGGAATATATTTGGAGAAACCCAAAACAGCAATTTCAAAGAATATATGCACCCCTGTGTTTACTGCAGTATTATTTACAACAGACAAACTTTGGAAGCAACACAAGTGCCCATCAGTAGACAAGTGGATAAAAGATGGTGGTACATATATACAATGGAATATTACTCAGCTCGAAAAAAGAATGCAACCTTGCTATTTGCAACAGCATAGTGGTCCTAGAGGGTATTATGCTAAGTGAAGTCAGTCAGTCAGAGAAAGACAGGTACCATGTTATTTCATTCATATGTGGAATCTAATGAAAAAAAGTGCACTAACAAGCAAAATATTTTGAGACAGACTCACAGAGCAGGCTGACAGCTCTGGAGCAGGGTTTAGAGGGTGGAAGGGACAAGCAAAAAAGAAAAAAAGAGAAAGAACTCAGGGACATTGACAATAATGTGGTGACTGAAGGGCACTGGTACAGTAGAAGAGGGTACAGGGTGGATAAGTAGTAATGAAAAAAAACAATAAATATAATGTAAAAAAAGAAAGCTCCAGTGACTATATTAATATAAGAATAACAGACTTCAGAGCAAAAATTATTATCAACATAAAGTCATTTCATAATGTCAAAGGTGCAAATTCAACAAGATGACATTACAATGCTCAATTTTATGTATCTAGTAACAGCTTCAGAGTAGATAAAGAAAAAAAGATAGAAATTTAAGGAGAAAAATTAAATCCACAAGTAGTTTTGGAGATTTTCGTAGTCTTCATAACTGAGAAAGCCAACACTGTACATCCAAGTGGAGGTGTTGAGTAAGCAACAGGTAATACAGCTCTGTAATATATATATATATATATATATATATATATATATACACACACACACACACACACACACATACATACATACATACATATACACACACATGCACACATTTTACTTGAAAATATTCTGGAAACACATAAAATAAAAGATCTGAAGAGAATATACACAAATACTATGAATCGTCATTTCTGGAGAGAGGATAATGGGTGATGTTTATTTTTTTTCTTTGTGTTTAAATTTTCCAGTTTCTCAACAATAATGCTACATTACTCTTATAATCAGGAAAAATTAAAATATTCTGTTTAGTTTTTAAATAAGGAATTGGATAATTGTTTTGAAAATGCTGTATAGAAAAGGCCAGAGTTGGATATCAGTTTTGAGTTTGAGGCAGTTTAGGCTTTCTCAAGAGAATGTTAGGAACCTGGAAAGGAAGCTTAGAATGGGAATGAAAGGTACTGAGAAGAAAGACAGTAACAGAAACTTTAAGTAGAACAAATATGTAAGATAACATAATCAGTACTCAAAAAGGGAGAGTGGGTTACATCCAGCTAAATGAAAATTGAGATAGATGAATGTTTCTAGACTTGGGCATAAAATGTCATCTTACATTTGAACTTAATTCTGAAAGCCTAAGTGAAAAGGGAAGAAGAAAGGGCAATCCCAGCAGAGAGACCAGGATACAAAACAGATGTGAAACCATGCTGGAATAAGGAGTACTGTTCCTAGCTGCAAAAGGTGCCAGTGGAAGAGTTCATGAGATGAGGCTCTGAAGGCAGGCAGAAACTCACTTCGATGTTATGGGTTAAGCCAAACATTTTAAACTTTATTCTAAAAGTTACAAAGAACCATTAGAAAATAATAAATGGGAGTCGAAGTCAGATTTGTGTCTTAGAACCATCACTCTTGTATCAGTGAAGAACACAGATTGAAAGGTAGGCAAAAATGACGAAGAGAGGTATGTTGAGAACTGTTGCAGTAATCCAGGTAGAAAAAGGTAAGGCCTGAACCAACCCAATTTCAATAGGAATGGAGATGTTGAAATAGACACAAGTAATGTTAATAAGCAATAAATTTCTGTAACTGACTGGACAGGGAGGGTTGTATAAGAGAGAAGACTGTCTGATGATTTCAAAGTTGCTGAGCTGGGTGACTACATAGTTGAACATTCATTCATACACGATTTGGAGGTGTCCAACCTGTGACCTGCAGCCTGCATGCAGCCCACGATGGCTATGAGTACAACCCAACACAAAATCATAAATTTACTTACAATCTTATTTTTTTTTTGCTCATCAGTTTTCATTAGTGCTTGTGTATTTATTGTGTGGCCCTGAGACACCAAAAGGCTAGACACCTCTGACAGGGTCCTGCAGAAGTAAGGGCTGCTTGAGTGTGGTTGGTAGGGAAATAATAAGGGTGTAATAATTTATAGTTTTAATTTGAACATTTTACCTAAAATGGCATATAGTGTGCTTGAATATGATAGTGTTCTGTTACAGAATTGCATGCTTATGATTTTATAATAAAAGATTTTGTAATGAAAAGGGGCATTATTTGTGCTGGACCCTGTATATTGGAGAAATAATAGGTCTGGGGGAAATTTGGACTGTGAGGCATCTAGGAAAATACATCAGTAGGATGAGTAGATCTGGAGAAAGCAAAGTTCTTATTACCATGTTAACAGGAGTGTGGTTAAAACAACACATGGGCTTCTGGAGCAAGGAAACTGGGTTTGAAACCTCACTGTACCACTCTTACTAGAGGTATGACCTTGAACAAGTTATGATAATTTCTGAGCCTCAGACTTCTTATAAAATGGGGAGGACAATAGTAACAATTTATAGGGTTATGAGGATTAAATGCAGATAATTACATTTGCAGCTAAATGAGATAATACATTTAAAGTACTCAGAAGAGTATGCGCATAACAAGCATTCAACAAATGTGTTTTTATTTTATTTTAATTGTTGTTCTTGTCAACAAATGTTAATTCTCTTTGTACATCTGTACCCACCAACCCACACCAGCCTTGGACCTTTACACTCCCATATGAATGACTCAGGAATTGAATGTAATGCCTATTTTCAAAGCACCAAAATGAACAAATAGACACTTTCAAGTTGTTCTAGTTCTCCAGAATTAATGTGTGTGGCTTAGACCATGTATTCACATAAAAGAACTTAGTAAAATCCAATTGAGCCCTGGCTGGCGTAGCTCAGTGGATTGAGCACAGTCCTTAGAACAATTTCTGGTTCGATTTCCAGTCAGGGCACATGCCTGAGATGTGGGCCAAGTCCCCAGTAGGGGGCATGCAAGAGGGAACCACAAATTGATGTTTCTTTCCCTCTCTTTCTCCTTCTCTTCCTCTCTATAAAACTAAATAAATAAAATCATTCTAAAAACCCAATTAAAAAGGAAATGAAAAAGTAAACAATAACAGAGAATAAACATAATCAATGATAAAGAAACATATTATTCTTGGCAGTAATAGTAATTTACAATAAATGTTTACTGAATTAATAAACGAATAAATGATTCCATCAAGGCGGAATGCAGGTATGAGTGCAAAAAGAGATCAAAACAGCATTTTAAAAATTATTTTATTGTTCAACTACAGTGGTCTGCATTTATCTGCCACCCCTCCCACCAACCCCAGCCATCCTTACTTCCCTCTCCTGATTCCACCGCTCCTTGGTTTTGTCCATGTATCCTTTATAGTTGTTAGTGAAAACGCTTTCCCCCCATTATTCCCTCCCCCTCCCATCTGAATTACGGTCAGTTTGTTCTTTTTTTAATTTTATTTTAATTGTTGTTCAAGTAGTTTTCTGTCTTTTATTCCCATCCCACCCACCCATCCCTCCCCACCTCCCTCCCATTTCCACCCCCCCCCTAGTTTTTGTCCATGTGTCCTTTGTACTTGTTACTGTAAACCCTTCCCCTTTTCCCCTGAACTTCCCCTGAAATTCCCTCCCCTCTCCCCTCTGGTCATTATCAGCCTGTTCTCTATTTCAGTGTCTTGGTTATATTTTGCTTGTTTGCTTGTTTTGTTGTTTAGGTTCCTATTAAAGGTGAGACCATACGGTATTTGTCTTTCACTGCCTGGCTTATTTTGCTTGGCAGGATGCTCTCCAGTTCCATCCATGCTGCCACAAAGGGTAGGAGCTCCTTTCTTTCTGCTGCATACAATTCCGTTGTGTAAATGTACCATAGTTTTTTGATCCATTCATTTACTGATAGGCACTTAGGTAGCTTCCAGCACTTGGCTATTGTAAATTGTGCTGCTATGAACATTGGGGTGCTTAGGTTCTTTTGGATTGGTGTTTCAGAGTTCTTAGGACATAATCCTAACAGTGGAATTGCTGGGTCAAAAGGTAGATCCAGTTTTAGTTTTCTGAGAAAATTCCATACTGCTTTCCATAATGGTTGCACCAGTCTGCAATCCCACCAACAGTGCACTAGGGTTCCCTTTTCTCCACATCCTCTCCAACACTTGTTGTTTGTTGCTTTGTTTATGATTTCAATATTTCTGGTTATCAATTTTTTCAAGTAACTCCATACTGCTTCCCACAGTGGCTGCACCAATCTGCTACCCACCAAAATGCCTAATGAAATAAATATAAATTTGTAATTATAGAAAGATGGTTAACATAAAGAATCCAATTTCCATTACCCCAGTGTCCTAAGTAGCCCGAATATAGTAAAGCCTCACTAGGAAGAGTCACAGTAAGGGGCAAAGGACATGAATCATAGGCAAAGCAGTACAGTTTTATACCAAAGAGTTTTCAGATTAAATGACAACTTTATTCTTCTTCTTTGTATGAGCATACACTAAATTGTTCTGGATCCCCAAATAAAGAAGAATTGAGCTAATAAAATATCTAAGACTACTAGGAAAATATACATCTTTAGAGTGACTTTTAAAAAGAAGATGTAGCAATGTGTACTGAGTGGGGTAGGGATATCAGAATTATTACAGGGGGTGGGAGTGGTCATGAAACCACAATGCCCTTCACAACAGTAAATTCTGAATTCTGCCCCAACACACTCACTAGTATTGTGATTACTGATGTGTATGGGTCACACAGGAGCAGAAAAGAAAAACAAGTTAAAATCTATTTACCTGTAAAACATATTTTATGTACTTGAGAATGTTCCTATGTAAATAAAATTTTGCTGTGTACATTGATATTTAATATTTTAATCTGTGATATACAAAGTAAAATCAAGCATCTGTTCTACCTATTCTAAATTAACACATTTCCCTAATATAGTTACTGATACTGTGTTTTAAGTATGACTTTACAATTCAGTTGCATCAACCTGGCCCTTTAGTATTTAAGGCTTCCACAAACTCCATATATCCTGATGCATATCCTGCTATACTCCCCTGGAAGAGTTTTTCACTGAATGATGCTGTACAACATAAAGGCCTCCATCTGTATTCATATTGCATGTACACTGACCAAACCAAAAGATGTTCTGAGAAAGGATAGGGAAGTCACTCATAAAGCAAACAGAAAAGAAAGAATGGACAGATTTCAAGGACTGAGAAAACTACTTAATTAGTTATAACAAACTAAAGGTTAACGTGATGTTCCTCAAACCAGAATGTACATGAAACAGGTAATGTACATGATTTCTATAGTTCTACACCAAAGTAATAAACCCCTCAAAATCTGATTTTGCTTTCCATGATTGTTAATTATACTTCAATATAACTTCTCATAATTACTTTTTCATTTATCCATAGTACACAGCACTCAAAAGCACATCATTCCAAAATAATAAAAAATTCTCAGGGTGCACCCAAAAGCAAATACAATAATTATTAAAAATAAAGACAAATAGAAAATACCATAGAAAAAGTTACCAAAAATGAGCATGCAAAGGGAACAAGTCAACTCAAGCCATTTGTTGTAAAAGGCCACATATATTGGAATCCTTTCTTCAAGGATATAACCAAATAACATTTTTTAAATTTTCATATGTTTTATCATTTTTATTGTTGTTCGAATATAGTTGTCTCCATTTTCCCACCACCACTTTCCCCTGCCCCACTCACCCCCAACTCCCACCTTCAATCCTAACAACCTTTGTCTCTGCCCTTGGGTCCTTTAAAACACCTTCCTTGATGACCACTCCCCTTCTCTTCCCTGTTATCTCCTTCCCCCCTCCCCTCTGATTACTGTTGGTTTGTTCTTTATTTCAATGTCTCTGGTTATATTTTGTTCCCTTGTTTGTTTTGTTGATTAGGTTTCACTTATAGATGAGATCATGATCACCATATCTGACATCAAACCATATTACAAGGCCATAGGGTCGTACTCGCATAGGAATAGACACATAGACCAATGGAAGAGAATAGAGAGCTCCAAAATCTCTATGGTTGATTAATATTCAACAAAGGAAACAGGTACATAAAATGGAATAGAAATAGCCTCTTCAACAGATGGTGTTGGGAGATCTGGACAGGTACACGAAAAAAAAATGAAACTCAACCACCAACTTACACTATACGCAAAAATAAACTCAAGATGGATAAAAGACCTAAATAAGTCACAACACCATAAAAATCCTAGAGGAGAACAAAGGCAGGAAAATCTCAGATATTCCACACAGCAATATTTTCACTGATATGTAACCTACAGCAAGGGATGTAAAAGAAAGAATAAATAAATGGGATTTCAACAAATTAAAAAGCTTCTGCTCTGCTAAAGAAAACATCAGCAAAATGAAAAGGGAACCAAATGTATGAGAAAACATATTTGCCAATGATACCTCAGACAAAAGTTTGATATCCAAAATATGTAAAGAACTCACGTGGCTCCATTCCAGGAAAACAAACAATCCAATTAAAAAATGTGCAAAGGCCTGAACAGACACTTCTCTAAGGAGGACATTCAGATGGTCCAGAGACATATGAAAGGATGCTTAGCATCATTAGTCATCTGAGAGATGCAAATTAAGACCACAATGATATACCACTTCACACTAGTGAAAATGGTATCCATCATAAACATCATAACTCCATCATAAACAAATCAACAAACAAGTGTTGGAGAGGATGCAGAGAAAAGAGAACCCTAGTGCACTGTTGGTGGGAATGCAGACTGGTGTAGCCATTGTGGAAAACAGTAAGGAATTTCCTCAGATAACTGAAGATGGAAGTGCCTTTGACCCAATTCCACTGCTGGAATTATATCCTAAGAGTCATAAATCACAAATTCAAAAGAAGCTATGCACCCCAATGGTTATATATAGAAGCACAATTTGTAACAGCCCAGTGCTGGAAGCAGCCTAGGTGCCCATCAGTAAATGAGTGGATCAAAAAACTGTGGTACGTTTACACAATGTAATACCACAGAGCAGAAAGAAAGGAGGAGCTCCTACCCTTCACAACAGCATGCATGGAACTGGAGAGCATAATGCCAGTGAAGTAAGCCAAGCGGTGAAAGACAAATAACCAAATAAATTTTTAGAAGTCAGCTAAACATCTGCTTATTAATCTACATAATAACAAAATGAGTATAAGAAGAAGAGCAATAGCCACACCTCTAATACTAACATACAAAAGTAGGGTTGGCGAATATGTGAAAAATTGGCTAAATAATTTACAGAGCAACATTAAGATAATTTTTAAGACAAAAGTGTTTTTAAATTTCCCAAATTCTAGTGAAGGTAAAATTATGACATGCACAAAAGGTATTTTGATATAGATAAGATGACTGCTTCAGGGGAACTTCAATACACTCAAATACAAGTAGAAATAATCCAATATATTTTTTTTAATTTGACTTTTTAAAAAAATTTTATTTGTTTATCTTTAGAGGGTAAGGGAAGGAGAGAGGGAGAGAAACATCAATGTGTGGTTGCCTCTCATGAGTCCCCTGCCAGGAACTGGCCTGCAACCCAGGCATGTGCCCTGACTGGGAATTGAACCGTGATCCTTTGGTTCACAGGCCCGCGCTCAATCCACAGAGCTACATCGGTAAGGGCTGAAATAATCCAGTATTTTGACAAGAGGGATAAAGATTAGCTTTTAAACATTCAACAATAAACTGTTAATACAAAGTAGCTTGATGTATATGGATCTCACTTAGATTACGAAGGAGAAGTCTTCTAAATAACTAGGCTTCAGACTTTGAACATTTATGACTTATCTACTTGATGGTTTATTTGCAGATCTCTTTTCCCATCCTCTTGATTATTAATTCTGGGCAAATTCTCTTGTTATATTCCTAGGATAGTTTCATTCATTAAGTGTTAATATAAACTTACTTAAAGAATCAAATATATTTTTAAAAATAGTATGAACTAAACAAGTGGCAAAGCTGCTCTAAGAAAACCATCACTAAATTAACATAAGCAATTTTTTACTTTTCTCTAAGTTGGAGGACATGCATGGCTTCTTTTAGCTGAGAGCTAACACTTAATTTACTTTCCACTAATCTAGCTAAAGAACAGTTCAGTAGTTTACAGTCAAAGCAGAAATTCTAGGTTGTACTTGGTGATATGCAAGGGTAATCTTACTCCAGATAAATTCCTTTAAATCAAGATGAATAATAAACACAGAAAAACAATCCATGGACTGTAAAAACTAAAAATAAATATTATAACTGCTGCTTACAATGTTAAGTAGCATTTTAGATTTTTCATGAATAGAATCTATAACACAACACAGTGTAAATTTCAAAAGTTTATAGAGAACCATAAACGACCCTGAAAAGTCTCACCAATTTTGAGAAAGAACAAAGTAGGAGGGATCACAATACCTGATATCAAACTGTATTACAAGGCTACTGTAATCAAAAGAGTCTGGTACTGGCATAAGAACAGACACGTAGACCAATGGGACAGAAGAGAGAGCCTAGAAATAAACCCATGTCAATACAATCAATTAATATTAAACAAAGAGGGCAGGAACATAAAATGGAGTAAAAATAGCCTCTTCAATAAATGATGTTGGGAGATCTGGACAGTATATGCAAAAAAATGAAACTCGACCACCAGCTTATACCATATACAAAAATAAACTCAAGATGGATGAAAGACTTAAATATAAATTGTGACACCATAAAATTCCTAGAGAAGAATACAGGCAGGAAAATTTCAGATATTCCATGCAACAACATTTTTACCAATATGTTCCTTAGGGCAAGGGATATAAAGGAAAGAATAAACAAATGGGACTTTATCAAATTAAAAAGCATCTGCACCACTAAAGAAAATATCGGCAAAATGAAATGGGAACCAACTGTATGGGAAAACATATTTGCCCATTATACCTTGGATAAGGGTTTGACCTCTAAAATATATAAAGAACTCACACAATTCCAAACCAGGAAGACAACAAATCCAATTGAAAAATGGGTAAAGGACCCGAACAGACACTTCTCCAAGTAGGACATACAGAGGGCCCAGAGACATATGAAAAAAAGATGGTCAGTATCACTAGCCATTAGAGAGAATTAAAACCATAATGAGATACTACTTCATACTAGTGAGAATGGCCATCAAAAATAAATCAACAAACAACAAGTGCTGGTGAGGTTGTAGAGAAAAAGGAACTCTAGTACACTGTTGGTGGAAATGCAGACTGGTGTAGCCACTGTGGAAAACAGTAGGGAATTTCCTCAGAAAACTAAAGATGGAACTGCCTTTTACCCAGCAATTCCACTGCTGAGATTATACCCTAAGAATCCTGAATCACCAATTCAAAGGAACCTGTGCACCCTAAGGTTCATAGCAGCACAATTTACAATAGCCAAGTGCTGGAAGCAATCTAAGTGCCCATCAGTAAATGAGTGGATCAAAAAACTGTGGTACATTTACACAATGGAATACTATGCAGCAGAAAGAAAGAAGGAGCTCCTACCCTTTGTGACCACATGGATGGAACTGGAGAGCATTATGCTCAGTGAAATAAGCCAGGCAGTGAAAGACAAATACCATATGATCTCACGTTTAAGTGGAACCTAATGAAATAAACAAATAAGGAAGCAAAATATAACCAGAGACATGGAAATAAAGAACAAACTGACAGTGATCAGATGGAAGGGGGAGGAGAATAACAGGGGAAAGAAGGGGAAGGGGAAAGTCAAGGAACATGAACAGAGCACTCATGGGCATGGACAATGGGGTGGGGATTGACTGTGGAGCAGGGGTTGGGGGGAATTGTGGGGACAACAGGGCAGGGAGGAGCAACAGGGAAAAGGTGGGACAAGTGTAACTGAACAACAGTAAACAATTAAACACAACTCAATGTAAAAGAGAAAAGTTATAAATTAAATCAAATCCTCTAAGTATTACAACATCTTACAAGATTACTTTTCATTTTTTGGGCTCACTCAAATCAAGTACTATAATAGTATACAAAAATTTATAATTATCTACATTTAAGAGAGGTAAGCAATAACAATGCATTTTAAGGGGGAGAAATTATTTAATGGCAACAATATGGAATTTGGCATAAAATATTCTGAGATCAGTTTAAGTTCAGACATTAACAGAACTGGTTAGGGATATAACTTAAATTGTCTATAAATTATAAAATTTTAAAGTAAAATGTGTTCCATATATTATGACCTCATATCAGAAATATTTTTTAAATGTTTTATTATTTATTTACTTTTTTAACATTTTATCTATTTATTTTTAGAGGGGAAGGGAAGGAGAGAGGGACAGAAGGAGAGAAGTATCAATGTATGGTTGCCTCTCACGCATCCCTTGCCGGAAACTGGCCTGCAACCCAGGCATGTGCCCTGACTGGGAATCAAACTGCGTTCCTTTGGTTCACAGGCCCACACTCAATCCACCGAGCCACACCAGCCA
This sequence comes from Anoura caudifer, assembly GCA_004027475.1. Classification (NCBI taxonomy): domain Eukaryota; kingdom Metazoa; phylum Chordata; class Mammalia; order Chiroptera; family Phyllostomidae; genus Anoura; species Anoura caudifer. Next base: position 149,060 of record PVKU01003406.1, on the reverse strand, counting down.
GGGCCAGAAATATTTTAATGTCTGCAAAAATTAGACATAATTATTGCATTAATGTCACTGCATATTAACATTTAATTTAAATTGATCTTATATTCATATGTACTAACATCTAAAAAGGAGGATGAAGAATGGAATTATCAGAGAAACACTGAAATTATTCTTATATATCTCAAACTATAATACAAGTTATTTAGAGAAAACTTATTACCTTAATCAATGGCTCCTATTAGCTTTTTTAAAATTTGTTGATCTCCTTTCCAGGCAATCAATTAACCAATAACAGTATCCCTGAATACCTACTAGGTATAGGGCACATTACTGGGTGCTGTTTTGAACTAATTACTGAACTATCACAAAAGCAAGGCCTATGAAACATTATTTGATGCTGTATCCTGGCTACAAAAAAAATAATTCAAGTCACAGGGATACATGAAAAACTAATGTATCAATAAGGAAATTGAAAATATAGAAATATTATATATCACAATGTTAAAATCTAAAATTATATATCCAAAATGCTATTCTTAACACAATGAAAGAAATGGATATTGTTGCATTCTTATAAAATTGATATTCTCCACCCATAATGATAAATATAATTCTTTCATTTGCCAGGTAGAGGAGATAGAAATACAACTATTTTTTAAAGCTACACAGAGTGGGTGGTGCCTTGCTTCATCAAACCTGTTAAATCATGGGAGTGATCAACACTTAGATTATATTAGGGGAGAAATACACATCTCACAAGTAGCCAATTTTTAAAAATGGCTCATTAGAAATAAATCATAGAAGATGAGAAAAATAAACTTCACAGAAAAGGGTGAAAGTTACTATAGAAGAAAAATGTGAACTGGGAATAAGGATACATAAGATTAAGAATGGATAAAGGTGAGCGATATTTTCTAGTATAGTTTTTAGTTCTATAAACACAGTAGTTGTTAAAAAAAAGATACTAGTGACTATTAAAAAATAGTAGCCCCTAAAACTACATATTTGTCATTTGATAACTTCTAATAGTAATTATTTTTCAAAGCATATTTAAGCAAATGTCAGTATAACTAGATTTTCAACATCCCAAAACATGGTCACGTGATCCATAAAAATTTAATGTTTTGAACAAGTGAGGTAAAGTACTTATTAGTTGTCAATGTTAAATGTATCAAAATCATTCTTTTAATTTCCTCAAAACACAAAACATGTATCTTTTTTTATTTTAGATTGGACTGAGCAACAACATTCACATCAAAAACAAGCTTTTATCACAAGGTTTATAATCTTTTGTTAGCTACTCCTATTAGGTCTTTCCTATAATGTTCCTTTTAAAAAATATTTATTCAGTTTGTTTAAAGGAAAAAAAGTAATTCAGTCATTTCCCCACCCACAACTCCACCCATACCTCAAGTAATCTTTATTATTTCAAAATTATAAATGTACTCTCACAGTACATGAAGATGGCAATAACAACTGACCCTCAACAGTATCTAGAATGTTTCCTTCTAGACTTGCCCACCACAGAGATAGAGTCTGCTAGAAACCCAAGTGCCCTCTTAAAAGTCCAGCACACAAAATCTCATACATAGACACTCACCCTGGGCTCCAGTGGAGGGAGCATGGCTCAAAGTGGACAAGAGTCATGTAAGGAGAGAATGGGTTATGTGGCACCAAGGAGAGAGTTGAGAGACAACTGCCAGGGTCCTGCGCTGAGTTCCTCTCCCATACAACCCACAGATGCCATCTTTCTGGGGTGGTGTACTCCCTTCTTTATGGCATCAACCTGAGGGAATGCAATAAATACAATAGCCCCAATCTCCCAAATCCCTGTGCTCAACCCCAACAGAGCTCACACCCTTTGGAGAAATCAACTGCATGACCCCCTAGTGTTGATGTCCCCATGAACTCCAGGTGTTTCAGAAACTGAGTTGTGTGGCTCTAGGGTGGGGACCATTCCCCTGCTTCCTGCAACCCTGGCCAACACACAATGCCACACCCAACAGAATACGCACTAGCCACACTCCCCCAATTCCAGGCACCCTGCCCTACTGAGCTCCAGCTCCTGAGGAGTTCTGGGAAGAATCCAGGGCAGACCGAGTTCTGTGGCCCTAGGGTGGTGGCATATTTTCCCCTCACACACCAGACCTGCACCACCATTCCTATTCAGGGTTCTCCCTTCATAGGGCCAAATCTTGGTCTGTTTTGGGCATGATAAACTCTGCTGGCCTCCATCTAGTGATTTCCTGAGACTCCACCCCAGAACAAAGGTCTGCGAGCATCTGGGAGTGGCATCTAGCCTTGGAGTAGTTTGGTACTTTTGCTGATTGGCCTCAGACTAAGCACTGATACCAGGTTTTAATCTTTATTAACGTAGTGAACACAATTCTTCCCTATTTGGTGACTCACTGAGAACCTACCTCATGCACCTTGCATACTTACCAGAGGTGCTTTCAGTGACTGAGCCCAATAGGCAGCCAGCAGGCAGAGGAAGAGAGAAATGGACCTCCAGTGCCCTGAGACTTTTGCTCACCTGCCCTCAGGCTCAGGGCTGGTGGAAGCCATCCTTGGTGCACAGCTTGCTCCTTCCCATGCACACCCAAACCAACCAAAGACACACATAAACTGTGGATCCCTTTGTAGCTGCAAACAGGTTGCCCAGGGATAGTCATAGATAGTGTCTGGCATTTTTTAAAATTTTATTTTACTTTTGGTTTTATAGAGAGGAGACGGGAGGGAAAAAGGGAGTAAAACATCAATGAGAGAGAAATATTGAATGGTTGCTTTCTGTATGCACTCTCACGGGACCAAACTCACAATCCAGGCATGTGCCCTGACCAAGAATCAAACCAGAAGCTTTTTGGTTTGTGTGATGACACCCAACCAACTGATCCACATTGGCCATGGCAACACCATCTGATATTGACCTGCTCCAGAGTCCCTCTTAAAAGGCCCCAGAACCAACACACCTAGTAATGAGCTTCTGACAACATCAGAGCAGACCCAATCAATTCCACAAGTGGCATATCCAAAAGCAGATGTTGACAGGTGCCATAATATGCTGGGATATATTATGTTTTGTGTGGTTAGCAACTTCACAGCAGCTCATACACTATGGTCAGGGCCGATGCTTACAATCAGCCAGCCTAAGGATTCCCAGCAGCAATTTAGACTCAACTACAACAACAGGGTTCACATAATTCACACAAGGGAAATTCCTAAAGCACCCTGTTTGAGTGATCAGTGAAACTGGGCTACTGAGCCCTACACATACATACCAAATAAGGTCACCATGCAAAGACTGGAGGACATAGCAGTCTATCTAATACACAGAAACAAATACAAAGAAGTAGCCAAATGCAGACCCCAAAAAAGCATACCCCAAATGAAAGAACAGTAGAAATCCCTAAAAGGAACTGAATGAAATGGAAGCAAGCAAGCTCCTAGACACAGAGTCAAAAACAATGCTTATAAGGACATTCCAGGAACTTAGAACATCAGCAGCATAAAAAGAAACATAAAAACAAAACAAAACAAAAAAGAACCAGACAGAAATAAAGAATACAGTATCAGAAAATGAAAATATATACTAGAGGAATCAAGACTCCTAGATAAAGCAGGGGACTGAATCAGCAATTTGGAAAACAAAGTAGCAGAAAACACCCAATCAAAGTGGGGAAAATTTTTTTTTACTGAGGATAGTTTAAGGGGCCTCTGTTGTTACCTTATGAAGTAACAATATCCACATAATAGGGTTCCAGAAGGAGAAGAGAGAGAACAAGAAACTGAACCTATTCGAAGAAATAAGGACTGAAAATTTTCCTAACTTGGTAAAGGGAAAGGTTACACAAGCCCAGGAAGCACAGAAAGTCCCCAACAAGATAAATTCAAAGAGGCCAGCACTAATACACAGCATAATTAAAATGCCAAAGGTTAAACACAAAGAGAAAATCTTAAAAGTAGCAAGAGAAAGAAAAATAATACTTACAAGGGAGAACCCATAAAACTATTAGCTGATTTACCAACAAAAACATTTCAGGCCAGAAAAGATTGGCAAAAAATATTCAAAGTGATGAAAAGTAAGGAGCTACAACAAAGGCTATTCCACATAGCAAGATTATCAGTCAAAATGGAAGGTGAGGTAAAGAGACTCCTGGAAAAGAAAAAGCTAAAAAAGTTCATTACTACCAAAGGAGTATTACAAGAAATATTGAAGGGACCTCTTTAAGAGGAGGAAGAAAAAAGAACATGGTTATAAAGAATAAAATAGTGATAAATGCATACCTATCATTAATCAATTACCTTAAATGTAAGTGGATTAAATGTTCCAATCAAAAGACATAGGGTAGCTGAATCGATAAGAAACAAAGCCTATATATATATATACGCAGTCTACAAGAGACTCAACTCAGAACAAAAGATACACAAAGACTAAAATTAAAGGGATGGGAAAAGATATACCATACAAAGGGAAATGAATGAAGAAGCTGGAGTAGGAGTACTTATATCAGACAAAATAGACTTTAAACAAAAGCTATAACAAGAGACAAAGAAGGACATTACATATAATGAAGGGATCAATCCAACAGGAGGATGTAACCCTTGTAAACATTTATGCACCCAACATAGGAACACGTAAAAATGTAAAACAAATCTTGATGGACATAAAGGGAGAGACTGACAGTAATACAGTCATAGTTGGGGATTTTAACACCCCACTGACTTGAATGGATAGATCTTCCAGACTTCCGTCAACAAGGAAACAGCAGCCTTATAAGGTACACTAGACTAGATATATTTAATTGATATATTCAAAGTATTTCACCTCAAAGGAGCAGAATATACATTCTTTTCAGGTGTACCTGGAACATTTTCTAGGATAGACCACATGATAGAACATAAAACATGACTCAATAAAGAAGATTTGAATCATATTAATCATTCTTTCCAACTACCATGGTATAAAACTAAACATCAATTATAAGAAAAAAACTGAAAACACAAAGACATGGAAGCTAAATAACATGTTATTAAACAATGAACAGGCTAACAACGAGATAAAAATATAAATCAAAAGCTGCCTTGAGACAAATGAAAATGAAGACACAACCCAAAACCTACAGTAACCAGGAAAAGCAGTCCAGCATTACAGGCCTAAATCAAAACCAAGAAAAATACCAAATAATCAATCTAATCTTGCACTTCAAAAAACTACAAAGACAGCAAGGAACAAACCCAAAACTGAGTAGACAGGAAGAATATTAAAGATTAGAATGGAAATAAATAACATACAGACTAAAAAGCAATACAAAAGATCAATGAAACCAAAAGCTGGATCTTTGAAAAGCTAAACAAGATGACAAAACATTAACAGGATTCATACAGAAAAAAGGATACAAACCCAAACAAATAAAATAAGAGATGAAAGAGAAGTGACAACTGACACCACAGAAATAAAAGAATGTAAGGAGAGACTTCTGGCCAACATGGAGGCATAGGCAGATACACTTTGCCTCTTCACACCACCAAAAGAAGGACAACAACAAATTTAAAAACAAAAAATAACCAGAACTGCCAGAAAAATCTAACTGTATAGAAATCTGACAACCAAGGAGTTAAAGAAGAAACATTCACCCAGACTGGTAGAAGGGGTGGAGACAGGCATCCAGGTAGAGAAGATGCACAGCAGGGCGGTAGCTGGAGGACCAGGTAGGAAAGGCAGTAGCGAGCAGACCAAGTGGTCCACATTAGTGTACAGATAAACTGGGAGGAACAACTGGGGAGTGAGACAGACCACAAAACCCAGGGTTTCAGTGTGGAGAAATAAAGCCTCAAAACCTCTGACTGAAAAAACCTGCAGGGGTTGCGGCAGCAAGAGAAACTCCCAGCCTCACAGGAGAGTTCACTATAGAGACTCACAGGGTCCTAGAACATACACAAACCCACCTACCCAGGAATCAGCACTAGGAGGGCCCCATTTGTTTGTGGGTAGCAGAAGTGACTGAAAGCCAGCCAAGAGCCCAGCAAGTAGCATTGTTCCCTCTCTGACCCTTCCCTCATATACAGTGCCACAAGGCAGTGCGGTGGGTTGCCCTGCCCTGGCGAATACCTATGAGCCTGCCCCTTACTACATAACAGGTGCTCAGAAAAAAAAAATGACCCACATGAAAGAACAGATCAAAGCTCCAGAAAAAATACAACTAAGCGATGAAGATAGAGCCACCCAATCAGATGCACAGTTCAAAACACTGGTGATCAGGATGCTCACAGAGATGGTTGAGTATGGTCACAAAACAAAGGAAGAAGTGAAGGCTATGAAAAGTGAAATAAAGGAAAATGTACAGCAAACCAACAGTGAAGGGAAGGAAGCCAGGACTCAAATCAACAGTTTGGAGCAGAAGGAAAACATAAACATTCAACCAGAATAGAATAAAGGAACAAGAATTCAAAAAAAAAAAAATGAGGCTGAGGAACCTCCAGAACAACTTTAAACATTCCACCACCCTAATCATAGGGGTGCCAGAAGGAGAAGAGGAAGAGCAAGAAATTGAAAACTTATTTGAACAAATAATGAAGGAGAATTTCCCTAATCTGGCAAGGGAAATAGACTTACAGGGAGTTCAGGAGGCTCAGACAGTCCCAAATAAGCTGGACCCAAGGAAGCACACACCAAAGCACATCACAATTAAATTACCAGAGATTAAAGATAAAGAGAGAAACTTAAAAGCAGCAAGAGAAAAGGAGAGACTTACCTACAAAAGAGTTCCTGTAAGTCTGCCAGCTGATTTCTCAAAAGAAAGCTTACAGGCAAGAAAAGGCTAGAAAGAAGTATTCAAAGTCATGAAAGTCAAGGACCTATATAAAAGATTTTTCTATCCAGCACAGTTATCATTTAGAATGGAAGGGCAGATAAAGTGCTTCCCAGATAAGGTCAAGCTAAAGGGGTTCATCATCACCAAGCCCTTGTTATATGAAATGTTAAAGGGACTTATCTAAGAAAAAGAAGATAAAAATATGAACAGTGAAATTCACAACTATTAAAAACTGAACCTAAAAAAAACTAAGTAAACATCTAGAATAGGGACAAATTCAAAAAAAGAGAGATCATATGGAGGGTTACCAGTGAGGAGGGGGCAGAGGAAGGATGGGGAAAAAGGTACAGGGAATAAGAAGCATAAATGGTAGGTACAAAATAGACAGGGGGAGGTTAAAATAGTATGGGAAATGGAGAAGACAAAAAACTTATATGTATGACCCATGGACATGAACTAAGGTGGCGAAATGATGGGGGGGTACAGGGCAGAGGGGAATAAAGGGGGGGAAATGTAACAAGTTTAATAGCATAATCAATAAATTTTATTAAAATAAAATAAAATTTAACACACAAAAAATGATTGTGAGGAAATACTACAAACAACTATATGCCATAAAATTGAACCACCTATAAAAAAATTGATAAATCCCTAGAAACATAAAATCTTCCAAAACTAAATCAGGAAAAATAAAAATATCTGAACAGATTATAACAAATGAAATTTAAGCAGGAATCAAAAACTTGCAGCAAACAAAAGCCCTGGACTAGATGGCTTCACAGGTGAATTTTACTGAAAATTCCAAGAACTAACACATATCCTCCTCATACTATTCCAAAAAACTCAAGAGGAGAGCGGATTCCCAAGCTCATTCTACAAAGACAACATTATCCTAATTCTAAAACCAGATAAAGACACTACAGAGAGAAAGTTATAGGTATATCCCTGATGAACACAGATGCAAAAATCATCGACAAAATATTAGCAAACCAGATCCAGCAATACATTAAAAAGATCATACATCATGGTCAATTCAAATTTATCCTAGGGATACATGGTTGGTATAATATTCACAAATCAATAAACACGATACACAATGTAAACAAAAAATAATCATCATATTAGTAAATGTAGAAAGAGCATCTGAGAAATCTGTCACCCATTTATGATAAAAACTCTCTGGAAAGTGGGAATAGAGGGAAGAAGTTATCTCAACATAATAAAGGCCATGTATGGTAAACCTACAGCTGACATCATACTCAATGGGGAAAAGTTAGAAGTGTCTCACTTAAGACTAGGAACAGGACGAGGATGTCCACTTTCACTCCTATTCAACATTGAGTAATAGTATTGGATGTACTAGCCATAACAATCAGACAAGAAGAAATTAAAGGCATCCAAATTGGAAAGAATGAAAGAAAACTGTCATTATTTGTCATTATCAGATGACATGATACTGACTAGAGAGGACTCTAAATTAGAGTCCACAAAAAATTACTAGAATTGATAAATAAATTCAGTAAATTAGTAGCATACAAATAAATATCCAGGTATCACTTGCATTTTTATACACCAATAAAAAATTATCAGAAAGAGAAAATAAGAAAACAACCTCATTTCCAATTGTCTCAATAAAAATAAAGCCTAGGAATAAAGTTAACCAAGGAGGTAAAAGAACTCTACTCAGAAAATTATGCAACACTGAACAAAGAAATTAAAGATACCAACAAATGGAAATATGTAACATGCTCATAGATAGGAAGAATGAACATCATTAAAATGTCCATACTACCCAAAGCAATCTATACATTCAGCACAATTCATATTAATATACAAATGCCATATTTCACAGAACTAGAACTAATAAAGCAAAAATTTATATGGAAACACAAAATATACCAAATAGCCACAGAAATGTTCACAGCAACGAAGTTAGAGGTGTCACACTACCTGATATCAAACTATAGTACAAGGCTCTAGTAATCAAAACAGCATGGTACTAGAGGGCCAGGAAACAAACCCAAGCAAATATGGTCAATTAATACTTGACGAATAGATACTGGAAGATGGCATCGAGATAAGTGGCAGAGTTGTCCACTTCCTTTTGCCCATGGGTGAAACACCTAGCTGATCTTCTGAGGAACAGAGTGAACAGCCAATGGTATCCCAGCATATATGAAGATTAGAGACCAAAACTGTAGAGGGCATTAAAAATCAGATGGTAAGGAGATTGCTTTGGGACAATAAGGTTCCTGGGACCAGTGTGGGGACCAGGGCATGTGCAGCCCCAGGACCAGGGCCTGCTGGGTCAACCACAGGATTCTTGGGAGAGAGCCAGGTCAATGGTTCCCTCCCCTGGCAAATAGGTAGGTTCAAGCCGCACTAGGATGGACCTGGATGCTTGAAGTTGCTGAGGGGGAATAAGGATGAAGTGGCAAACACACGGGAGCAGTGTGCACCTGCAGAGACAGTGGACACCAGCTAGGAAGAGTTGGGCTCTGATGGACCCTGACCTGGATAGTCTCTGGTCTGGTTGGAGAACTGGGCTGTGTGAGAGGCCAGGCACTTGTTTGGAGCAGCAGGCTTAAACAAGAGGGATTTTTAAGAAAGAAAAAAAGAGGCACTGGGGGGCTGTTAGGTCATTCTCCCATAGCAGCCATCCGGCCTCCCCAGTCTGAGCCCATGCAGCCTCCACAGCCTTGGCCATGGACCCACCTCTGCTTCCAGGACTGCGGTTGTGCCCCCAACCTACTACTGGCAGCAGCAGAGGGTGCCTAATCATGCCCGTGACTCCAGTGGTGCACCATTGACCCAGCCACCCACCCCCCTGCAACTGCCAATGCATCACCACAGGTAAGCAGAGCAGTGGAGGCCGAGCATTCATACCTGAAATATAGGGAACCAATCAGCATGGCAATAGTGAATGTAGCCCAGTATTGATCTGGAAAACCGATCAATGTGAGGCAACAGACAGGAGTCAGGTGTGCAGATCGGCTTGCCCATGGGGAATCAGCCCTGCATTGTACCTAGGCTGCTATAAGACTTGCTTTTGATAAAATTCCCTCACCCTGAGTTAAGACTGCAGATATTTAATGTATATCTCTGAAGCACTTCCTAAAGTCTGTGCTAAGTCATCCCAAGGACAAAATGTAACCAAATCAATCATTTTTATTGTTCCCTTGCATTTGCAACTTTTTCTCATTTTTGTTATCTGTAAGAAGTAATCACTTAACTAAATCTAGAAATAATGAGAACCTTCTTTGATGTAATGCCACTGGAAACCAATAAAAGCCTGTCCAAGCAAGGGTCAGGGCACTCTCCTCTTGAGAGAGTGGCCAAGGTACTCAGAGGTGTTCTCCCCTTGAAAGAGTGGCTGTGCAGTCTCTTTTACTCGACAGGACTCAGTAGTCCATGTGAATTCATGTACTGCGTCCACAACACAAAGACTCCTGAGGGCCAGAGTCTGCATCACCAAAGCACAGGGACAGCGCCACTTGACTCTGCTGCCCAGAGGCACTGCATGTCCAATCCCACAACCCAGCCACAACAGCAGAGAAGTTGCATGCCCAGGTCCCTCCCTGCAGCCATGGCGGGGGCTGACTGGTTTGCTAAGAGAAATGTGGAGATGCCTTGCGGAGGAGAGCAGCAGGTCTCAGGGAGTCTGCAGTCCCCAGAAAGAATTAATTCAGTGGGGGAGTCAAACTACCCTAAAGAGAATCTGAGAGTCCCTGGCATCTAGGACAGTAAAGAGCGAGAAGGTGATGTGAGTTGCCCCTTATTGGTGCACCTCAAGGACAGCACAACTGGTGGACTGAAGGTGCAGGCCAGGCACAGATGAGCACTGGGGGCCCAGCAACGAACTGAGGAACTGGGCTGGAGTCTGGGGAACTCTGAAGAGTGCAACTCATACCTGGCCCCCACCCACCCCAAAACCACAGGAAGGGAGAAAAGGGAAACCAATCCCCCCTCAGCCTGCTGCAGCCAGGAAGGCCAGCAGAACTGACTTGGCTGGTTTAAAGTCACCAGGAAGCTTTTTTTTTCCCTTCTTCCTTCCTTTATTTCTTTTAAAATTCCCACAAGTGAGATGGTAAAACCTGGAGCTGTGAAAGGACCAGAGTTAGACCCAAAGAGGGGTCAACACAACAACTGAGACAGTGAGACAAATTTAATTTTGCTATTCCAGAGAACTTGCAAGTGATTACATATTTGTATTAATATTATCTTCTCATTATTTTTACAGCTCTTACTTTATTAGTATTTTTTTTATTTCTGTTCTTTCTGTTTAGTCTTCTCTTTGTTAAATTGAATTGTTTCACTGGCTTTCATTGATCTCTCTTTCATAGTATGTTTTTAATTTTCCTTCTTTCACTCCTCATGTTCCAATAGCACACTACTCTACATCATGTACTTCCTATTCTTGTTATTTAGGTCGCATACATTCTGTCATATGATTGTTGTTCCATTACTATTGTAAATAGTTGCTGTTCCATACAATTGTAAAAAGTACACAGCACCCCTCCCAGATCTTAGTTCACTTCACTGTTTCTGGAACTTTATTACTGTTCTGGTTAACAATATTCTCTTCCACACTACACCTATTTTCTATCATTTACTCTCACTTTACCTCAAAATCTAACCTCCCACAAACTCACTGCTTTCGAGATGCAACTCACAATCCTCTCCCCACAAAAAAGACTCTTACCTTTCTTCCACCCTTTCTAAAAAGTGGGTAGATGGGTGAAATATCACGGTTAACACTATACATATCCAAAGGATCTCCTATCTATTCCTATGGGTTTGTACTTTAAATTCCATAGAATATACTCCCTCTGTCCTAAGCCATTTTCCTTCCCCCTCCAACTGATCACAAAAAAGAGTAGGTGGGAATTGTAAAGACCAGGATACCTGCTGGAAAAGGAAAGCCACCAACAAAGGAACCACCAACAGGTAATACGGAACAAGGTGAAAGAGTGAGTGGAAGCCACATTAACCTCCAACCCAGATTCAGAAATCAAAGGCATTTTTGTATATAAACAATGAAATATTAGACACAGAAATTAGGAAAAAAGAACCATTTGCTATAGCAACAAGAAAAATAAAGTACTTAGGCATAAACCTAACCAAGGAGGTAAAAGACCTGTACTCAGAAAACTACACAACACTGAAGAAAGAAATGATGGAAGATACAAAGAAATGGAAGTAGGTAAGATGCTCACAGACTGGAAGAATTAATATCATCAAAATGTCCATACTGCCCAAAGAAATTTATAGATTAAACGCAATCTCACTTAAAGGTTCAATGACATATTTCGCAGATATAGAACAAACATTTCAGAAATTTATATATCACCATAAATGACCCAGAATAGCTGCAGCAATTTTGACAAAGAAGAACAAAGTAGGAGGGTTCACAATACCTGATATCAAACTGTATTACAAGGCCACTGTAATCAAAAGAGCCTGGTATTGGCATAAAAACAGGCACACAGACCAATGAAACAGAACAGAGAGCCCAGAAATAAACCCAAGTCTCTATGGTCAATTAGTATTTGACAATGGGGGTAGCAGTATAAAATGGAGTAAAAATAGCCTCTTGAACAAATGATGTTAGGAAATTTGGACAGCTACAGGCCAAAAAAATAAATTTGACTACCAACCTACACCATACACAAAAATGAATTCAAGGTGGATAAAAGACTTAAATATAAGTCATTACACAATTAAAGTCCTGGAAGGAAACACTGGCAGGAAAATCTCAGACATTTCATGCAGCAATATCTTCACTGATCTGTCCCCTAAAGCAAGGAGCATAAAGGAAAGAATAAACAAATGGGAGCACATCAAATTAAAAAGCTTCTGAATGGCTAAAGAAAACAGCATTAAAATGAAAAGAGAACCAACTGTATAGGAAAACATATTTGCCAACGATACCTCAGACAAGGGTTTTATCTTTAAAATATATAAAGAACTCACATGACTCCACTCCAGGAAGACAAAAATCCCAATTAAAAAATGGTCAAAAGACTTGAACAGACACTTCTCCAAGGAGGACATACAGAGGACCCAGAGGCATATGAAAAGATGTTCTGCATCACTAGCCATCAAAGCGATGCAAATTAAAACCACAATGAGATCCCCCTTCACACTAGTGAGAATTGCCATCAAAAACAATTCAAGAAACAAGTGCTATGGAGGTTGTGAAGAAAAGGGAACTCTAGTGCACTGTTGGTGGGAATGCAGACTGGTGTGGCCACTGTGGAAAACAGTAGGGAATTTCCTCAGAAAACTACAAATAGAACTGCCTTTTGACCCCGCAATTCCACTGCTGGGATTATATCCTAAGAACCCTGAAACACCAATCCAAAAGAACCTATGTACCGCAATGTTCATAGCAGCACAGTTTACAATAGCCAAGTGCTGGAAGCAACCTAAGTGACCACCAGTAAATGAGTGGTCAAAAAACTATGGTGCATTTTCACAATGGAATACTACGCAGCAGAGAGAAATAAGGACCTCCTACCCTTTGCAACAGTATGGATGGAACTGGCGAACACTGTGCTAAATGAAATAAGCCAGGCAGTGAAAGACAAATACCATATGATCTCACCTATAAGTGGAACCTAATCAACAAAACAAACGAGCAAGCAAAATATAATCAGAGACATTGAAATTAAGAACCATCTCACAGTAACCAGAGGGAAGATGGGAGGAGATAATGGGTCGAATGGTTTTCAGGAACAACTACAAAGGACACATGGACAAAATTAAGGGGGGTGGTACATGGAAGCAAAGGAGGGAGGTGGGTTTGGTTGTGGTAGGTGGTAAATGCAGACAACTGTAATTGAACAGCAATAAAATTAGTTTAAAAAAAGGAAGTACAAAATCCCCCATGATGTAGAGAAATGAAGAGCAATGTCTAAGTTCCTCTACTGAAAGAGAAATATCTGGTCCATATATGTGATTTTTTCTAACAAGATGTAAAACAGATAAACAGATGAATAAATACATACATAAACAAACAACACTGGACAAATAAAGCAAGAACATATATGGGGTAGAGACATTCATTTCATTAAACGGTATTGCGAAAATTCTACAGATATATGCGAAAAATACACTAGATCACTTTTTTCCAACACATACAAGAATAAACTCAAAATGGATTAAAGACTTAAAAGTAAGTCTCAAAACCATAAAAATCTCAGAAAAAAACGTAGGTAGTAAAATCTAGGACCTTTCCTTTTTAGCAGTATTTTTTCTGATGTATTTCATTGGGCAAGGGAAACAAAAGAAGAAATGAATAAATAGGAGTACAAAATAAAAAGGTTTTGCACAGCAAAGGAAACCATCAACAAATGAAAAGACAACCCACTGAATGGGAAAACATATCTGACAATGGTACATCTGATAATGGGTTAATAATATTCTAGAATTTACAATGAACTCAGACAAGTCAACACCAAAACAAACGAAGAAACAAACAATCCAATTAAAAAATGGACAATGATCCTGAAGACACTTCTCCAAAGAGGACATAGAGATGGCCAACAGACATATGAAAAGATGCTCAACATCACTAATCACCAGAGAAATGCAAATTAAAACTTCAGTGGCATATCAACACATACCTGTCAGAATAGCTACCATCAGCAAACAATAAGGGTTGGCAAGGATGTGGAGAAAAGGGAACCCTAGTTCACTTTTGGTGGGAATGGAGTGTATTCAGTATGGAAAACAGTATGGAGATATCTCAAAAAAATTAAAAATCAAACAGCTTATAACCCCAAGATCCACTTATGTGAACATATAAGAAAACTGAAAACTGAAGTAGGAATTTGAAAGGACAGAAGAACCCCTATGTTCAATGCAGCATTATTTACAATAGTTAAGATACGGAAACAACCCCAGCATCCATCAATAGATGAGGGGATTAAGAAAAAGTGGTACATATACACTGTGGAATATTACTTGGTCATAAAAAATAACAAAATCATAATACTTGCAACACCATGGATAGACCAGAGTATTTATGTTAAGTGAAATACATCAGTCATACAAAGCCAAATATCACATAATTTCACTTATATTTGGAATCTATACAACAATATAAATGAACAAGCAAAATGGAAACAGACTCATACATAGAGAGAACACATTGATGTTTGCCAGAGGGCAACCTGGTTGGGGGACTGGGTGGAAAAGGTAAAGGTATAGAAACGTACAGATTGGGAGTTATAAAATAGTCATGAGTATCTGAAGTACAGTATAGGAAATAAGTCAATACTATTGTATTAACTGTGTATGGTGCCAGATATGTACTGATAATACGGAGGGTGGCAAGAACACTTTGTAAAGTATACAATTGTCTAACCACTATGCTGTACACTTGAAATAAAAAATAATATTGAATATAAACTGTAATTGGAAAAAAAGAGCTTCCACTGATTTTATTTAATTCACACAATGTCTTTGTCACTGACAAAGACAAGCATTTGGGCACAGCTTAGCCAAAGGGAGAAATGTTAG
Source organism: Anoura caudifer (assembly GCA_004027475.1). Taxonomy (NCBI): domain Eukaryota; kingdom Metazoa; phylum Chordata; class Mammalia; order Chiroptera; family Phyllostomidae; genus Anoura; species Anoura caudifer. The sequence goes on along the minus strand of PVKU01003406.1, from coordinate 133,734 downwards.
CTGACCAACAAACAGACCAAAGTAAGTCTGTGACCCTCAAATTATCAAGCTGATTTAATCACCCATTATATAATTCAATTCATTTCTAAGAAGTTTATACATATCCCAAGTAATTAGGAATCTGATAAAAAGCACACTATATACTTACGACATAGTCATAAAATGCTTATAACATACCTAATGCTATTGTGAGCTAAAATTAGTATTGATAAATAATCAATTATTATTTAGCACACAGGAATAAAAAAGAGATACTTAAGTAATAATTAAATGTAATGACAATGTGAGTATATTCTCTTAATTGTATATGTAACTTTACATTTTTCCCCTAAATATTTCCTACTGTCTTTTAGCAATTAGGCCCTTCAAATAAAACTTAAAATAGCCCTATTTTTAATGGAAACTTCATATACTTTATTGGATAATCTTTAAATAATCAGATTTGGTGAATATTAAATTTGCCTATTTAAATCTCATTACAAAAAAAATACCTGTTCTTTTGTTCTTGCTGTAATAACTGAGTGGCTACTTTCTTCAAATCAGTTACTTCCTTCAAATCATCATCCTCTTCCTCGGCAAGTAACTGTTCTTTTCCAAGTCTGGAAGGTGAAACAAACATGGTTATCCAAAAAGGAAGGTAGAAGATTTTTTCATTTATTTTATTTTTAGTTTCTATTTATTGAATTTATTGGGGTAACATTGGTTAAAACATTATATAAGTTTCAGGTGTAAAATTCTATAATACATCCTCTGTATACTGCATTCTGTGTTCACCACCCCGAGTCAAGTCTCTTTATTTTATGTTGGCTTCCAGATTTAGAAGCCATTTTTTGTTTTTAGTAGCATGCAAAAGCTAAAATCTTAATGTTCTTGTATTTAAAACAGTAAAATAAGAAATAAGGAATATTTAAAGAATATAAAAACAGAGTTCCGGCCAAGATGGCCAATAAATCCTTCACTTCCTCTCACAACCAAAAGGAGGATAACAACCAATCTAAAGTCAATAAACAACCAAAAACACCAGAAAATCAAACTGCATGGAACTCCTACAACCAAGGAATTAAAGAAAAAATCAACCAAAACAAGCAGACCAGTAAGGTGGACCCTGTGGGTCTGTCAACTCAGAAATAACTCAGAAAAACTGTGGCGAGGTGGGCAAGGGGCGGGGCCAACTGCAGAGCTTGGCAGAGCTGCATATCAGGGACTGACTTAAGGGGAAAACTGAGACTCAGAGCTGACTGTGGGCTACAGCTGGGGTTGCCATGGTGGGAGATACTTCTAGTCTGACTCAAGAGTCTGTTAGAAAGTGTGCTAGAAAGGAGCAGGCGAGCTGCATTGTTGGCTCTATGGCCCCTCCCCCATAGGCAGTGCAGCAAGGAGGGTTGCCCTGCTTGGGTGAATACCTAAGGCCCCACCCCTTACAACTTATCAGGTGTGCCAAGACAAAGAAATATAGCCCAAATGAAAGAACAGAGCAAAACCTCAGAAGTAAGTGATGAGAACATTGCCAACCTAACTGATGGAGAATTTAAAGCCCTGGTAATCAAAATGCTCACAAAACCAATTGAGCTTGATTGAAAAATGAAAGAACAAATGAAAGATACCCAAAATGTAATAAAGCAAAATAATCAGGGAACCAACAGTGACAAGAAGGAAAACAGGATTCAAAGCAATGATTTGGAACAAAAGGAAGAAACAAACATCCAATTGTATCAGAACGAAGAAAAAAGAATTCAAAAAATGAAGAGGGGCTGAGGACTCTCTTGGACAATCTAAAATGTTCCAATATCCAAATTATAGGGATGCCAGAAGGAGAAGACCAAGAGCAAGAAATTGAAAACTTATTTGAACAAATAATGAAGGAAAACTTCCTCAATCTGGCAAAGGAAACAGACTTCCAGGAAGTTCAGAGAGTCCCAAAGAAGTTGCACCCAAAGAGGAACACACCAAGGCACATCATCATTAAGTTACCCAAGATTAAAGACAAAGAGAAAAACCTAAGAGCAGCAAGAGAAAAGGAGACAGTTACCTACAAAAGAGTTCTCATAAGGCTATCAGCTGATTTCTCAAAAGAAAACTTACAAGCAATAAGAGGCTGGACAGAAGTATTTGAAGTCATGAAAGGCAAGGATCTATCTACATCCATGATTACTCTGTCTAGCAAAGCTATCATTTAGAACAGAAAGGCAGATACAGTGCTTCCCAGAGAAGGTCAAGCTAAAGGGGTTCATCATCACCAAGCCCTTATTATATGAAACGTTAAAGGGACTTATCTAAGAAAAAGAAGATCAAAAATACGAACAATAAAATAACAAACTCACAACTCTAAACAAATGAACCTAAAAGAAAAGAAAAGCAATGAAAACAAAAACTAAGCAAAAAACCAGCACAGGAACACAATCAGAGAAATGGACATCACGCAGAGGGAGTTCAATAGGGAGGGGGAAAGGAGGAATAGGGGGAAAATGTACAGGGAAGAAGAAGTGTAATTTGTAGGCATAAAATAGATGGGGAAAGATAAAAAATGGTATAGGAAACAGAGGACTCAAAGAACTTATATGTACAGCCTATGGACATGAACTAAGGGGCTTGGGGATTGCTGAAAGGTTGGGGGGGCAGGATGGAGGGGGGATAAAGGAGGAAAAATTGGGAAAACTGTAATAGCATAATCAATAAAAATACTTTAAAAATAAATATTCAGTTGTTAAACTTAAAAAAGAATATAAAAACATATCTATCCCCTTTACACAACAGAAAATGTGATATACTTATTATATTAATATAATTAATGGCTAACAAAGTGAAATGTAGTTATTACTTTTCATTTCTGAAATGTGTAATGCCCATAATAATTTAATAGTGTATACTCCCCAGCCTTGAGTGTAATAAGAGCTGCAGAAGTCTATATGGCCAATCTGAAAATTTTATTTTATTAAACCACCTTCTTTACATAAATTTATTTATAGCAACATTTAAAATCTCTATGCAAAATGTTTAAGTAGAAGAAATACAAAATAGGTTCAAATAAGATTGGCAAATTTTCCAAAAATACTTATTAAAATACATATTTTTTATCATTCAAATACAATAAATTTTAAAATAAATTGCCCTCCAAATTCTAGCAATTTTATCTCAAAGGTATTAATTTAAAAAAACAGTATCAAATCCTAAGACTTTGTATCTTTACCATAACTTGTACGCCACCAGTAACTCTCAAGTTTAGGCAACTGTCCTTGTGAGAGAAGATGAGAGAGTAAAATAATTAAACATACAGAGTGTAAGATAAAACAATGCACCTCCTTATGATGTCCTAGAAATGATTAATTAATGCCTGCTTAAAAATATACCAGTGAGATCATTTAGATGAAGCACAATGCAGAGAAAAGAGAAAATCGCAGGGATCAGAGAGGGCTCAGTTTACACCCTGGGTTCTACTGGACACTAGCTAAGTGGTTCTAGGCAAGAAACTTCAGTCTCCAAGCTTCATCTTCCTCAGCTGTAAACATGGGAACAGCATCTACTCAGCAGCATTTAGTGAAGATTAAATAAGAACCATGGGAAAGCATACAGCACAGATTCTGGCATGTGGTAGATATTCAACAAATGTTCCTCCTTTCCTTCCTGAAGCTATGAAGGAACTTAAAGGAGTGACTGAAAAAATGTAGCAGGTCATATTCCATCATTTCATAAGATAAATGACACAGAAAAGATCCAAAGCACAATTATTTTAATAAAATATCAAATACTCCTAACATTACTATAACCAGTCTGATGGAAAGTATATTTTCTGAATAAAAGAGTTAGACTAAGAGTCAGAACACCTGAGTTGCGGACATTTGAAATCCTGGGTCTCAGTTTCCTTATTTGTCATATGATGCCAATACCACCTATTTTAAAGTCTTGATAAATAGCTCAAATGAAGCAATATATGTGAAAATACAGTCTTCCTCAGCGATAATCACAGGAAACATTATTATTACATTTCTGGGGGAAAACATGTATATACTACACTCAACCTAAATGCTTATGATGATAATTTTCAGTTTAATTGAGGGACTTGAGCAGATAAAGTATTTGCAAATTAGTTATCTGAATACAAAAGGCAAACCAACAAAAATTATATTCTCTCAATTAGGAATATCTTAAAAATATTTCAAGTATTTATAAGTAGCATTTCAATTTGAGAATTTGTGTGTGTGCTTACCTTTTTTCATCTCCTAATTCTTCATTTTTCTGCAATTTTTCAGGGCCTTTTTCTTTTCCCTTATATAAAAGAAAGTCACCATTTAAATTGTATGGTCCATTTTTGTTAGATCAAGGAGAACATGTTATTAATATTTGTTCAAAGTTTTCTTTACCTTAAGGAAAGAAACAAAGGATCCAACATGTGTATCTCCTTGTTCAGAATCTTCTGTGTTGGGGTCAATAAAATCATACACCTCCTGGTCTAAGTATAAAATAATATTTATTAAAAAAAATATTGTCTTGACCAGTGTGGCTCAGTTGGTTGGGCATCGTCCCACAAAGCAAAAGGTTGCAGGTTCAATTCCCAGTAAGAGCATATGGCTGGATTGTGGGTTTGGTCCCCAGTCGGGACACATTGGAGAGGCAACTGATCGATGTTTTCTTTTTCTCCCTCCCTTCCCTTCTCTCTAAAAATAAATAAATAAAATCTTTTAAAAAATATGAATAGTGCCCTGCCAGTGTGGCTCAGTTGAGCATCATCTCATAAACCAAAAGGTTGCAGGTTCAATTCTTGGTCAGGGCACATGCCTGTGTTGTGGGTTCGGTCCAGGTCAGCATGTGTGTGAGACACAACTGATAAATGTTTCTCTCTAACATCAATGTTTCTCTCCTTCTCATTTTCCTTCCCTTCCCCTCTCTAAAATCAATAATAAAAATTAAAAAATATATATGAATAGTATGCTCTGACACTGCAGTGCTTAAAAGAAAAGTTATTTTCTCAATGAAAGTGTTAGCCAAAGATAATATTTTTCAAAGCCCACTATTAATAAAACATCCACTTTTACTAAGGGCTACGTACATAAAATAAATATAGCAAAAACATATGGATCACCTTTCTGAGAATCAGGTTTTCTTCCAGTTGAATGACTGTCATTTCTTGATGTCTGTTCTCTATTTGATTCTGAGACTTGAGAGTGAAGGCTGATTGTGTCATCATCTGATGGCTGAAAGAAATAAGCCCAAGCACCAATGAGGCATTTTAAACATATGATTAAGAATTTAGTTGCTTTAACTTCACATATAAAGTGTAGAATATTTGATTTACATCTCCAGTTTTTAAACTAAAAAGTAGTATGCTAAGGTTTACTGTTTTGCTTTTAAAAATGTGCCTGTCTCTTTACATTTGAAGTCATAAAATGTAATAATGTGCCCTGGCTGGGTTAGAGTGCTGTACCAATATGCCAAGGTTGCAAGTTTGGTCCCCAGTCAGAGCACATAAAAGAATCAACCCATGAATGCATAAGCAAGTGGAAAAATAAACTGAGGTTTCTCTTCCTCCCTCTCTCTTCCTTCTCCCTCTCTCTCTCTCTCAACAGATAAAAAAGTTTTAATGTAATGATGATTATACTTTTAAACAAAAATAAATTAAATATGTGCAAGTATCTATTTCAAAGCTCTAATAAAATTTTAAAATAAAATAGCAATAAAAAATACTCACTTCTGTTGCAGATAATCGCTTTTCTCCATTATCACTTCCAATTCCAGAGTCGGGACCAGGATTTTTATTTGGATAAAAATCCTCCATACTATGGAAACAAAAATTCTAAGCACAGTTAGGATTTTCTTCTTAAATAGATAATATAGATTTGACCTAAATTTTTGCTATATAATATAGAATATGAACTTTTGATGTCTAAGATCCTTAAGGACATGAGGGGAAAATGTCAAAAATCTTCCTACAAAAAACTTTATCCGTGTCCTTCATGAAATATTTTTCTTCCATGTGCTCTGTTATAAAGTGTCAATTGTTAATAGGCTATTATTATCTCTCCTAAGAAATTCAGCAAAACAGATAGTCTTGCTACAAAATCATCTTAAAAAAAAAAACTTTTCTGTTTTTGGTCATTGGTTTGACAAATTTCACTATAGAATGGTGAAATTTATTCAGTTTATTCTTCATTAGCCCTAAAAATATGCTATAGCTTTAAAATAATGGCCATTTAATAATTAAGAAAACAAAATGCAAAACAAGTCTGCAAAGCATTGCATAAACAACTGTTTTGGTGTGAGGTCAGAGCTGTCTTTACAAATTTCTAAATTACACAGTAAGCCAACAAGGTTACAAAGTATTTTTCACTTTAATTTGCAAATTTACCAAACACTCTACATTGACCACTTATCATGTGCCAAAAATCAGACTAAGTGCTTTAAAGCTGATACCTTGAATACTCCTCGTGAAAGCTCTAGCAGGTTGTTGGTGTTTTCTCATTTTAGAGATGAGGAAACCGAGGCCAGGAGGGGCTAAATAATTTGCCCAATGACATGCAACTTGCAAATGGCAGTCTAAATTTGATCCCAAGATTATCTAACACTAAACTCCCCGATCTTAATCACTATGCTGTATTTCCTCCCCAAATAATGATTTTTATACTTTTCTGGAGTATATTAAGAAATGTAGGGAAGCAAATACCAACTGTTAGGTACTATGTTGAAAGCCTGAGATAAGATGAGATGAATTTTAAAATGTTTGACCACAAAGGGGCCTCAGACCAGAAGAGAAACAATGTTTATATGTTTTGAAGACTATATCAAGGGTAAATATAAAATGCAGTGACAAAAGAGAAATTAACTGATTTTCCTTGCTAAGGTTTAGGAAAGGTCTTATCCAAGACCTTTCAAATGGCATTTGATGTTAGTCTTGAAGGATAAAAAGATGTAAAAGTTGCTAATATTTGTTAACTGTTAGGTACTGTGCCAAGTACACTTCATATTTTACTAATAATCCTTACATTCTACAATGTATACATTATCTCTTTTTACAAATGAGGACAATAAAGCTTATAAAAGTTAACTGTCCAAGAGGAAAAATTATAACATTTACCAAATATCATTTACTGAACTAGTTACCAAGCACACATATATATTTTTGTATTACTATTAACATTGTTATTTTTATTATTAAATGCTTCAGCTTTATGTTGAATTGAGCCCTACATTGTACTTTCAAGTATGGGCTCAAAAACTATTTTTAAAAACTTATTTATTATTTTTATTCTTTTTTAATTTAAATTTTATCTTTCATTTACAGTTTATATTCAATATTATTTTGTATGAGTTTCAGGTATACAACATAGTGGTTAGACAATCGTATATTTTACCAATTGTTCACCCGTGATATTTCCAGTACCCCCCTGGCACCATACAGTTATTACAATATTATTGACTACATTCCCCATGCTGTACTTCACATCCCTATGACTGTTTTGTAACCACCAATTGCCAAGTACACATTTAATTCTCACAACAAGCTTATAAAGTGGGTATTGTTAACATTTTAAATTTTTTAAAAAAAGCTCAGAGAGATTACATAACTTAGGCCACAGGGGAATTAAGAGGTTAAACAGTGATTAAGAGCTGAAATGCATCCAACTCCACTGCACAAGAATACTACGTACTATACTAAAATACATCTGTGTGTTTCTAAAAGATGACAATGTTAATAACAAGCTACTTGTTGAAGAACTATTATGGGTAGGGCAATGTGTTAAGTGCTACATAGACATTATTTCATTCAATCCTGACATCATCCATATGATTGTTTACATATAAAAAAAACTGAGGAGAAAAAAAGAAAAAGAAAACTGAGGACCAGAGATATAACATAAGAACATAGTTTTTAAGACTTGGAGAAGGGCTTCACAGCCACATTATGTCTGAGTCCAAAAGCTGATATACATAACTACTGTAATGCTTATTTTTGTAGAATAAAGTGTTTACAAGATACTCAAGGTACTAGAGGGTGTTATAAGTAGCAAGAACAATATAGGCAAGGGCATGAGTCTGAAAGTGAAATGAACATACAAGAATTGTCTAGGTACTTCAATATGGGCTGTGAGCAGGAGATGAGCACACCCGAGTCAACTTATAAGTAAACTCTATTGACCTGCAGTGTCCAATACAGCAGCCACTAGGAATATATAGCTATTGAGCACTTTCAGTATAGTTAGTCCAAATTGAGACATGCTGTAAATGTAAATAATATACACACAAGATTTCAAAGATTTAATAGGGAAAAAAGAATGTGAATTGACTCATGAATTTTTTATTTAAATCACATGTTAAAATATTTTGGATCTACTGAGTTAAATAATGTGTATTGTTAAAATTAATTTCACCTGTTTTTTTTTTTTTTTTTTTTTTACTTTTAAAAAATGGGTTACAAGAAAATTTAAAATTCCATATATGGCTCACATTATATTTATATTGGGTGACACTGGTAGAAGCCATCTCCAAAGTATATCTCAATTCTGTCCACTCCTTGTCATCCCTACTGCAATCGCCCTATTCAAGACTCCTTGATCTCATGGAAGTACTGCAACAACCTAACTAGTCCCTGTGCTTCTGTTTGTTTACTTCCAATCTATTCTCTCTGTAAGAGCCAAGATAGTTTTTTTTTTAACAGAAATCAGATTCATGTTATTCCCATGCAGTCCAATGAGTTCCCGCTGTACTCTAAGTACAATTTAAACTCCTTATCACAGTCTCCAAAACCCCTACATGACCTGAGTCCTGCCTAACCAAAATCAAGTCGTACACTCTACCCTTCAGCCACTCTGCTCCAACCATGCTGGTCTCCATTCAGTCTTTTAACATACCAAGTCTCTTCTTAACTTAAGGCCTTTGCACATGTCTCTTCCTCTCTCTCTTTACACAGCTACCTTTTCTCCTTTCAGGTCTTACCTTGAAACCTCATCTTACCAAAGACACATTTTTTTATCTTTACTCCTGAAACATATTTCTTTCCTTTATAGCAAGGAAATTTAAAATTATTTTTATTGTATTTCCTTGTTTTATTTATTAACTGACACTTACATTAGACTGTGGGCTACATGAAGGCTGAGACCAATGTGTACATCATTCAACAAAACATACCCAGAATGTATGAGTAGGCATGCTATTGTATTTGTAAAATAAATAAAGAACTAATATAAGGAATGCTGTTACTAAAGTAACATCATTTATAAATAAATATAAAGCAGACTAAGAGAGATTATAATATAAATTCTCATTTTTATAGAAATGTTTGGTTTACTATCATTCATAATATTAAACAAAAGGATCTTTAGGAACTAAATTTAATGTTTGGATATTTAATTCTACTTAGGCAACAGAAAAATTCATTAAAAAAGTCCTATTTGGGAATTCCAGAACTTGAGCTGTTAACAATAGTACTTACTATATTGACTTTCCAAGTAGTCTAAACTATGTCATAAATACAATGGCAAACTTTTCAATATTTTAGACAGTGTCATAGGCTACCCTTCTGTAGTCACACCCCATTCCAATTATTTTCCATACTAGTGAATGGAATTATATTTTCATAAAATCAGACCAACATACATCTTGAAAAGATGAATTAAAAACAGAATTTAAAATCTACCATTTCAAAATCTCATGAGGATAAAAACACCAATATCATACAGAAGAACACTGATGACAAATCATCTTTGATCTAGATATAAGATATATAAAGAATGTGAAGCAAGAAAGTACCCCAAAATGTCTTGTTTTTCCACTAAATTCAGATCAAATTCAAATTCTACTTGTTATTACAAATATGCAATAGTGTGACCACAGGAGTAAGTTAATACATCTCAAGTGGTAAGAAATTAGTATGTCTGCACTATAATATCAAGTGTTTATATTACTACTAAAGCTTTAATAATAATTAATTTTTAAGAAAATTCCAAATTGATTCTAGTATCTCAGAAGTTCATTCTATGATGGTGATATTTCACTTCAGCCAATTATTGAATTTTATACTGAGCCAATCAACCTAAACATATTCAGTACACTCAAGATTAATAAATACTTTTTTACATACAGAGAAGATACCAATAATGAAACAAGACTGCAAGAATATTACATTACCTGTCTGTGAGAGGCTGGGAGGGCATTCTTTTACTCAATGATGGAAGATCTAGAGAATCTGGTTTTTTATCCATTCTGCAACATGCTTGAATATTTAAGTATTTAAATATGTGTACTTTACCCTTTAAACATATCTGTCAATAAATAATAAAGTTTAATTATATAGGTCCAAATGTAAATACCATCTGCCAATTTATTTATACATTTCAATAATCTCAAATTAATCTAAGACATCACAATCATGATAACTTGCATATTTAATTAATTTGCACTTTTTTAAAAGATTTTATTTATTTTTAGAGAGGGGAAGGGAGGGAGAAAGAGAGAGAGAAACATCAATGTGTGGTTGCCTCTTGCGTGGTCCCCACTGGGGACCTGGTCTACAGCCCCGGCATGTGCCCTGACTGGGAATCGAACCTGCGACACTTTGGTTCGCAGCCCGTGCTCAATCCACTGAGCTATGCCAGCCAGGGCAATTTGTACTTTTGACATGAAGTGAAAATATCTGACAATACTGATACTAAAATTCTATTTCTCTTTTCTTATTAGAAAATCTAAGTTAACTTTTCTGTATTTCACTAAAGTTTTCTTATTAACAGTACAATGTGCAACCACTAAATAATATAAATTTGTAATTCATGAAAGTTGCCTTTATCAGAAAAAAAGCAAAAAAAAAAAAATATATATATATATATATATATATATTTATTGTACTGGTGAAAACAGAAAATAAAATGAATCATGTAATTCTTTAAGGTTATCTCATCAGAACCACTAAGTTGGTTGGTCTAAACACTGGCAGAAAACTAATAAAAAATTTAAATATACGAAATATGAATTTGTTGTAAGGTGTGATGGTAGGCTAAATATAATAAAATAATTTTTAAATGGTAATTTCAGCTAATACCCTAAAAAGTTATTTTCTTTTTAAAAAATTTTAATTGATGTTCAAGAACAGTTTTCTACCTTTTACCCCATCCTAGCCCACCCCTCAACCCTAACCCTAGCCCTAGCCCTAACCCTAAAATGTTATTTTCATTGGTGATAGAAAGAATAGGAATAATGAGGGGTAAAATACTATGTGAAAAAAAGTATACTATATACAAAAGAGAGAAAATGAGTGGTAAGGAAGTGATAAGTCAGATTTACAAAGGTTAACTGCAGTCACCATAAGTTATATCAAACAAATATCTTGCAAAAATTATAATAAGATATTTTCAGGAGCTCACATAACCTACCAACACATGCAAAAATAATCTACAAATAAAACAGTAAGAAAGATACATTCAGAAGTAATTATCATACCAGGTATAAAGGAGAAACATTTCTTAGATAATTCTAACAGATACCAGATCTGACTTGACCACTGAAAAATTTCATTAAAAAAAATTAAAGCATTTGAGCTATTAGACTATAAATACATTATTAATTAAGATGTATCTATGTCTCCTTAAACTACAAACACAAATTTCTTTCATCACCAAATTAAAAGCCAATGAATTGTTTTTTTTGTAAATTCAATTTTTAATTATAGTAATTCACATATGTAGTTTTAAAAATCACAGAGAATTATAAAACTGATAACAAAAAAATAATTCTCCATTCTATCCCTTTCAATCTCCAAGACCCAGTTCCTCATTCAATTCTCCTAGTTGGTTTTCTGCTATTTTCCTGCATATTTATAAAGAGTATGGTTTTACTGTTTTGTTTTATTTTGTTTTTTACCTTTTCAAGTATAGACTTTATTTGTTGAAGTCTTCCTAAGGAAAAAGAGGATTTAGATTTCTAACATTATCACTACTACCACTTTCACATATCATCAATACCACAACTACCATCCTCCCATCTCCAATCACCATAAACTCACACAAATGTACTTCCTCCCTCTTTAGAAGCATAGCATTGGTTACAGCATAAACTTTGCAGTCAGACAGCCTTGATTTGAATCTGGGTTTTACCACTTGCTAGCCATGTGAACTTAGACCACTCATTTAATTTCTTCTTATAATAGGTTTTAATAATTTATTTTTAAGTATAATTTATTGATTATGCTATTAGTTTCCTAATTTTCCTCCTTTATTCCCCCTCCACATTGCACCCCCCAATCCTCCAGCATTCACCCTTAGTTCATGTCCATGGGTTGTACATATAAGTTCTTTGAGTTCTGTTTCCTATACCATTTTTTATCTTTCCCTATTTTCTGCCTACCAATTATGCTTCTTATTCCATGTACCTTTTCCCCCTATTCCTCCCTTCCCTCTCCCCACTGAACTTCTTCTGTGTGATGTCCATTTCTCTGATTCTGTTCCTGTTCTATTGTTTGCCTAGTTTTTGTTGTTTTTCTTTCTTTCATTTTTTTAGGTTCATTTGTTGATGGTTGTGAGATTGTTGTCATTTTACTGTTCGTACTTTTTGATCTTCTTCCTTTACCATTTCTTATAATAAGGGCTTGGTGATGATGAACTCCTTTAACTTGACCTTATCTAGGAAGCACTGTATCTGTCCTTCCATTCTAAATGATAGCTTTGCTGGACAGAGCAATCTTGGATGTAGGTCATTGCCTTTCATGACTTCAAATACTTCTTTCCAGCCCCTTCTTGCCTGTAAGGTTTCTTTCGAGAAATCAGCTGATTGCCTTATGGGCACTCCTTTGTAGGTAACTATCTCCTTTCCTCTTGCTGCTTTTAAGATTCTCTCTTTGTCTTTGATCTTGGGTAACTTAATGATGATGTACCTTGGTGTGTTCCTCTTTGGGTCCAACTTCTTTGGGATTCTCTGGACTTCCTGAAAGTATATTTCCTTTGCCAGATTGGGGAAGTTTTCTTTCATTATTTGTTCAAATAAGTTTTCAATTTCTTGCTGCTGTTCTTCTCCTTCTGGCACCCCTAAAATTCAGATATTGGAACATTTAAAGTTGTCCCAGAGTTTCCTAAGCCTCTCTTCACTTTTTTTGAATTCTTGTCTATTCATTCTGTTCTGTTTGGATGTTTACTTCTTTCTTTTGTTCTAAATCATTGATTTGAGTCCTGGTTTCCTTCCTGTCACTGTTGGTTCCCTGAATATTTTACTTTATTTCACTTTGGGTATCCTTCATTTGTTCTTTCATTTTTCAACCAAGCTCAATCAGTTCTGTGAACATTTTGACTACCAGGGCTTTAAATTCTCCATCAGAGAGGTTGGCTATCTCCTCTTCACTTAGCTCTCTTTCTGAGGTTTAGCTGTTTTTTTCATTTTGCCTCTATTTCTTTGCTCAGGGTCTCTGTTAAGTTGTGAGGGGGTGGGGCCTTATGTATTCACCCAAGCAGGGCAAACCTCCTTGCTGCGTTGTGGTGCTGCCTGTGGGGGAGGGGCCAGAGAGGGAACAATGCAGCTCGCCTGTTCATCTCTAGCACACTTTTCAACGAACTCTCTCGTGTGAGACTGGGAGTTTCTCCCACTGCAGCAACCTCTGTAGTTCACAGCCACCTCTGAGTCTTAGCTTTCCCTTAAGTCAGCCCCTCTGGTGCAGCCTGCCTCCTCGCCACGGCCAACCCTGCCCCCATGGTCTAATGCCTCACCATGTTCCTCTCCATCCACTGCCTTATAAGTCTGATTGTTCTGTTTGACTGTTTCTTTAATTCTGTGTTTGTCGGAGTTCCATGCAGTTTTTCTCCCATTTCTGTTTTTTTATTGATTTTTAGCTTAGCTGTTATCCTCCTTTTGATTGTGTGAGGAAGCAAAGGATTTTTACCTATGCCTCCATCTTGGCTGGAACTCAGGCCAGTCACTTAACTTTTATCTCCTTGTTTCCTCATATATAAAATGAGGTATAATGACAGTACTTGTTTTATAGAGTTGCTATAAGAAATGAGTTAATGCATATAGAGCATTTTCAACAGTGCCTGGAGCACAGTAAGTGCTATTTAAATTATCTTTACTATTATTATAACACTATCATAATTTTTCTTTAAATCAAAATCTAATATTTACACTATTAGGATTAAGAAAATTTTCACAGATGAACCTCCTAAGTTAGTTCCATTTCCTTTCTACTATAAGTTTTTGTTTTTTCTAAGTGACTAATTGCCCCATTTTTTTCCTTGGCATAATTTCCTGTTTGCCTTACTACTTAATTCCTGACTCTATGACAAAACTGTAAAACTCCATACTGACAAACACATCAAGTCACTTATCAACTTATCTATTTTTTTCCTTTAGAAGACAACCGCCTTATTTCAAACTGTTTGGTTGCTCTCTATGCCTACTGTACACCTGTCAATCTTGAACATAAAGGATGCCTCTTTCTTTTTTTAAAGACTTTATTTATTTTTAGACAGAGGGAAAGGAAAGGAGAAAGAGAGGGAGAGAAACATCAATGTGTGATTGCCTCTCATGTACCCCACAGTGGGGACCTGGCCCGCAACACAGGCATGTTCCCTGACTAGGAATCGAACTGGTGACCTTTTGGTTCATAGGCTGGCACTCAGTCTACTGAGCCACACCAGCCAGGCCAGGATTCCTCTTTCTTAATTTCCTCCCACATTTTGATATAGCATAAACTCTGCTAACTTTCTAATAAAAGGCACATGGGAATTAAACTTTCTCAGACTTTGCATGCTTGAAACTGTCTTTTTTCTTACTTCACACTTGACTCACAGCTTGAGTACAGAAAGATATACATTTTCTCTTAGTTGTTTAAGGTGTGGTTCTAACATCTTCTAGTTTCCTATGCTGCTGCTGAGAAGTCGTTCTGACAGTCACTTCTACGAATGTAACCCATTTTGTTTCAATGGAAGCCTTTCACTGTTTTGGTCTCTTGTCTTTCACATTATAGATTATTACTACAACTGTCCACTTACCCATGGCTGTTCATTTTCAAGAGTGAAACAACTATGAAGCCAACTGGAATTTCTATGTATGAGGGGGAAGTTTACCAATGGTGAGTCTCACTGATTAGTGATCAGACAGAGTCTATCCATTTCATCAGGACACACCCCCAAAGATCAGTGTGTGTGTGCATCTGCATGTATATGTGTATGTGTATTTTATTTTACAAGCATAAACTTTATATACATACTATATTTATGTAGAAACTATATATATATATATATATATATATATATATATATTTTTTTTTTTTTCCCTCCTAGTTGAATCAGTCTTCCAAGGGAGAACCCACTAATCCTGCCTGAGATAAATAAGATAGGCTAAATGCATTCTGGGAGCCTAGTAATAAAAGTCTACTGGAGGGTACCAATACTCACTATGAAAGCATTCGTTGTTCTCAGTATGGAGTCTCACTCCTATCCATACCTGTTATTTGGAGCCCCTGACTCTGGTTTTCAATCTCCCTACAGTTGTGCTGCCCAATACAGTACCCACTAGCCACATGTGGCTATTTGAATTAATTACACCTAAATTACATCTTGAATAAAAAAATTCAAATCTTCAGCCACATTATACATTTTCAAGTGTCCAACAGCCATTTGGTGGCTAGCACATTGGACAGTGCAGATATAGAACATTTCTATCACCACAAAAGGTTCTAATGGACAGAACTGCTCTACGGAGTAAATTCCAGGTTTCTGCTGAGGTAAGAAGCAATACTCATTTGGCTTCTGATCTGAAAGAGAGAATCTGAGAAAAACTACCTACTCTTCAGAGTAAACCCCAGGCTTCTGCTAATGCAAGAGAGGGGCGGTCATATGGCTGCAGAGCTAAGGGCAAGAATATGAGGATGTAAATCTTAGATCTGTAGTGTCCTATGGTAGCCACTAATTACATGTAACTATTTAAATTTCAATTAATAAAAATAAAATTCAATTAAAAATTTGGTCCCTGTTCCAGCCAAGACGGAGGCATAGGTAGAAACCCTTTGCTTCCTCGCACAGCCAAAAGGAGGATAATAACCAAGCTAAAAAAAAAACAACCAACTAGAAGTGGGAAAAAATCAAACTGCACGGAACTCGGACAAACACAGAATTAAAGAAACAATCAACCAGACCAACCAGACCAACCAGACCAGTAGGAGGGAGTAGAGGGAAATGGGGCAGACGGGTGGACATTCAGAACCCTCAACAAGGCAGAGGACTGCGCGGGCAAGGCTGGCTAAAAGGACCTGCTGTGAGGCAGTGGACTGCGTGGGCAGGGCTAGCTAAATGGAAAACTGAGACTCAGAACAGACTATGGACTATGACGGGGGTTGCCACAGTGGGAGAAATTTCCAGTCTCATGAAAGTTTGTTGGAAAGTGAGGCTAGGAGCAAGTGAGCTGCATTGTTCCCTCTCTGACCCTGGCCCCACAGACAGCATCACAATGCAGCAAAGACAGTTGTCCTGCCCTGGTGAATACCTAAGGCTCTGCTCCCTTACAACTTAACAGGTGTGCCAAGACAAAGAAAGATGGCCCAAATAAAAGAACAGAGCAAAACTCCAGAAAGAGCTAAGTGGTGAGGAGATAGCTAACCTATTTGATGGAAAGTTCAAAACACTCGTAATCAAAATGCTCACAGAACTGACTGAGCGTGGTTGAAAAATGAAGGAACAAATGAAGGATACCCAAAGTGAAATAAAGTAAAATATTCAGGGAACCAACAGTGACAGGAAGGAAACCAGGACTCAAATCAATGATTTAGAACAAAAGAAAGAGAGAAATATCCAACCAGAACAGAATGAAGAAACAAGAATTAAAAAAAGTGAAGAGAGGCTTAGGAAACTCTGGGACAACTTTAAATGTTCCAATATCTGAATTTTAGGGGTGCCAGAAGGAGAGGAACAGCAACAAGAAATTGAAAACTTATTTGAACAAATAATGAAAGAAAACTTCTCCAATCTGGCAAAGGAAATATACTTTCAGGAAGTCCAGAGAATCCCAAAGAAGTTGGGCCCAAAGAGGAACACACCAAGGTACATCATTATTAAGTTACCCAAGATCAAAGACAAAGAGAGAATCTTAAAAGCAGCAAGAGGAAAGGAGACAGTTACCTACAAAGGAGTACCCATAAGGCAATCAGCTGATTTCTCGAAAGAAACCTTACAGGCAAGAAGGGGCTGGAAAGAAGTATTTGAAGTCATGAAAGGCAAGGACCTACATCCAAGATTACTCTGTCCAGCAAAGCTTTCATTTAGAATGGAAGGGCAGATACAGTGCTTCCCAGATAAGGTCAAGTTAAAGGAGTTCATCATCACCAAGCCCTTATTATATAAAATGTTAAAGGGATTTATCTACGAAAGCGAAGATCAAATACTATAAACTGTAAAATGACAACAAACTCACAACTATCAACAACTGAACCTAAAAAAAGGGAAAAACAATAAAAACAAAAACTAAGCAAAGAATAGAACAGGAAGAGAATTAGAAAAATGGACATCACATGGAGGGTTTTTGGTGAGGAGGGGGTGGGGAGGAATGCGGGGAAAGGTACAGGGAATAAGAAGCATAATTGGTAAGCATAAAATAGACAGGGAGAGGTCAAGAATGGTATAGAAAACAGAATTTAAAGATCTTATATGTATAACGCATGGGCATGAACTAAGTGGGGGGAAATGCTGGAGGGTTGTGGGGTGCAGGGCAGAGGGGCAATAAAAGGGGAAAATTGGGAAAACTGTAGTAGCATAATTAATAAAATACAGCTAAAAATTTGGTTCTTTAGTGAAATACATATTTTGAGTTCTCAGTAGCCACATGTGGGAAGTGGCTATGGTATTTGACAGCACAGTTTATAAAACATTCCTATTGAAGGGAAGCAGAGTTTGCCACTTCAAAATATGCCTTTTGGGGATATTGATTATTTTAAGCTAGTTAGTTTTAAGAAACAGAAGACTCAAAAAATGCCTTTTACTTCACCTGTCTAAAAAAATTCAAATTGAAAAAACCTGCTTCAGAAAGGGAGATCACCTAAGCATGTTATGAACAAAATGCGGCAGATAGGAACCTGCAAAGTCTGTTCATTAGACTCTCCTCTGTGCCTGGATACCCTGGCAAGAATTTGTTTACTACACATTTGCTCCTTCTTATCTACCCATGAATTGCCTACCTTCCCTTTGCATTCCAAATGACTACCTTCTTTCTGAGAAGACCAGATATAAATTTCAACTGCCAAATTTGTTCTGGGATCCCATATTCTTACAGAACCCCCATATATATGAGGTCTGTCTGAAAAAATCCAACTCTTGTTAACATAACAAGAATGGTTTGTGCAACATCAATGTAACTTGGCAGGCAAAGAGAGTGGACTGGAATGTGCATCTGTCAACAATGACGACTTCAATGTACTAGTCAGTGGGGGTGGTAGACACCATTGAGAGCATGTGTATTGTGTGGTCACTATATTCAAAATGACTACTGAGCAAGTAGAGCAATGAATCTGCATCAAATTCTGCATTAAGCTAGAACACTCTGCAGAAACTATCTAAATGATTCAGAAGGCCGCAGCTATGGGCAACTGGTGATTGGCAGCTTCATCATAACAACATGCCCGCTCATGCATCACGTCTTGTGCAGGGGTTTGTGTTTTTTTTTGTTTTTTTTTTTTTTTTGTTTTGGTGAAACATCAAATCACCCGGGTAATTTAGCCCCCTATAGTCCAGATTTGGCACCCTGCAACTTCTGGCTTTTCCCAAAACTAAAATCACCTTTGAAAGGGAAGAGGTTTCAAGGTGTTGATGAGATTCAGGAAAATATAATGGGGCAGCTGATGGCGATTAGGAGAACTGTGTGAGGTACCAAGGTGCCTACTTTGAAGGGGACTGAGGCATCATTGTCCTGTGTACAATATTTCTTGTATCTTGTATCTTCTTCAGTAAATGTCATTTTTCATAGTACATGTCTGGATACTGTCTGGACAGACCTTGTACATACATATAATAAATTTGACCAATTTCTCCTGTTAACCTGTCTCATGTCAATTTGATTATTAGACCAGACAGGGTAGAAGACAAGTTCTTTTTCCTCCCCGTATCATCATTCAGAAACTTTTACTAGACAGCAGTGCCTTAGACATTCTTTAGTGCCTTAGACATTCTGTAGTGCCTTAGACAGTACTGACTTTCATGTTTTCAGTCTTTCATCTCTATATTCAGAGCTACATGTTTCCTCCAATAATCAACAACAAGAAAACCTAGTCGTTCCCAGGTTTAACACAGTAAATCAATTTGTTTTTTGTTGCCTTCTCCCATAGCAGACACAAGTTTCAGCTTTCCTCATCCTTCTAAGGCAGCTACTACTAGGACCCCTGGCAGCCTTTATCAAAATTAGAAAAGGCACCTCCTCTGGAATGAGTAGAATGTACCTCTGCAGGAGGAAAAAGACAACCCTTCCTCTGGATGGATGCAAACCTTGTGCCAGGGCACATGGCTTGAAAGTAGAGAGCAGGCTGGAGTTGCCTGCCATGTGCGTTCTATAGCAGATAAACTCTTGTGCATGCAGTGTAAGTAGAGAACCTGGTTACCACTATTTCATGTATTTTCCATTTTCCAAAATACTGTTGCCATCTCTCCCTTGCTGTCCTCTCTCTTTCATTCTTTGTCCTTGTGGGTTTATATTTTGGTGTATTCCTTCACTATCATTTTAGTGGATTCAACATGCATTTAATCCTCAAACTAAAAGTCTAAGTTAATACTTTTATACTTGTGTACTTTTCTTTCTTGTATGTATGATTCCATCTATCAGTGCTAAGAAAGTACCTCAATTGCTCACACAAGTCTCAAGAAGATATATACCTGAATGTGACAGAGGTACAGAGACTACATAGTCTATCCTTTAAAATAATATTGAGAACCAGAATTATCAGTTCACAAGCAAAACGTTCATAGCTGGGTTTTCCAAATCCTATTCTCCAGAAGCTAAGATAAAACTCCTACCAATGTTAGAAAGCTACTTCTCAGAAAAACTCCTTTAGACAGTAATACATCAACAAAAAATTAACTTTTACTTTTGATGCTTTTTTTGACTTACCAGCAATAGACATATTTCTGAATAAAAAGAGAAGAAACAAGTATCATTTTTATTACAAACCTGTGCTGGTGGTACTTGCAATGGATTGTTATCCAAAATTATTACTTGTAAATGATGTAGCTTTCTGTAGCAAACAGGAATTTCGGTCACTTTATTACAAGAGAAATCCAGCTTGACTAAGGGAAGATCTCCTAATTCTGTTCAGAAATGAAAAATAATTAAATTTTACATAGTTACTCTTTCATTCACGTCAGTAAAAACAGTAAGCATCTTACCATCTGGCAATGCATGAAGATTATTTCTTCTTATATTGAGCTCTTTCAGTGAATGTAATTGTCCCATTTGTTGGGGAAGAACCTGAATCTCATTGCAGCTAATATCCTATGGAAAAGAAGAAAATAAAACTATAACAAACTAACTGACAGATACAGATATATTTCAATTCTTAAAGTACATGGCTAACACCTAGCAAAAGTTACCTTTCTGAATTTTTTTTACTTTTAAGTTACCCAGTTGATATACAGTATTATATTAGTTTCAGATGTACAACCTTGTGATTAGACATTTATATAACTTGTGATCACCCCAATAAATCTAGTACCCACCTGACACCATATATAGTTATTACAATATTATTGACTATATTTCTTATGCTGTACTTTACATCCCCATGACCATTTTGTTACTACCAATCTGTACTTCTCAATGCCTTCACCTCTTTCACCCATCTCCTCAAGCCCCCTCCCATCTGGCGACTGTCAAAATGTTCTCTGTATCTATGAGTCCGCTCTGGTTCTGCTTGTTTGATTTCAGAGTCCACATGTAAGTGAAATCATGTTGTGCATTTGACTTTTTCTGTATGACTTATTTCACTCAGCACAACACCCTCTAGGACCATCCACAATATTGCAGATGGCAAGATTTAATTCTTTTTTTTTAATGGCTGAGTCATATTGCATTGTATATATGTACCACATTTTCTTTATCCATTCATTTGTTTATTGATGGATACTTAGGTTGCTTTCATATCTTGGCTATTGTAAATAATGCTGCAATAAACATGTGGATGTATATGTCTTTCAATTTAGTGTTTTGGCTTTCTTCAGATAAGTACCCAGAAGAGGAATTGCTGGGTCTTTCCTTGTCTATTATAATTATAGGCTTTGTTTTAAAGTCTATTTTGTCTGGTGTAAGTATTGGTACCTCAGCATGTTTTTAAAAAATATATTGCATTGATTATGCTATTACAGTTTTCCCAATATTTCCTCCCCTTTATTGCCCTCCACCCTGCACCCACCTCACACCAGCATCCCCCCCCCCCGCCCTGCTCAGTTCATGTCCATGGATCATACATATAAGTTCTTTGGGTTCTACATTTCCTATACTATTCTTAACCCCCCCTTATTTTCTACATATCACTTATGCTTCTTATTCCCTATCCCTTTTAGCCCCTTCCCCCTCCCCTTCCCTGCTAATAACCCTCCATGTGATCTCCATTTCTGTGATTCTGTTCCTATTCTACTTGTTTGCTTAGTTTGTTTTCAGGTTCAGTTGTTGATAGTTGTGAGTTTGTTGTCATTTTATTGTTCACATTTTTTATCTTCTTCTTTTTCTTGGATAAGTCCCTTTAACATTTCATATAATAAGGGCTTGGTGATGATGAACTCCTTTAACTTGACCTTATCTGGGAAGCACTGTATCTGCCATTCCATTCTAAATGATAGCTTTGCTGGACAGAGTAATCTTCAATGTACGTCCTCTCCTTCTATGACTTGAATACTTCTTTCCAGCCCCTTCTTGCCTGTAAGGTTTCTTTTGAGAAATCAGCTAATTGCCTTATGGGTACTCCTTTGTAGGTAACTGTCTCCTTTTCTCTTGCTGCTTTTAAGATTCTCTCTTTGTCTTTAATCTTGGGTAACTTAATGATGATGAGCCTTGGTGTGTTCCTCTTTGGGTCCAACTTCTTTGGGACTCTCTAAGCTTCCTAGAATTTCTGGAAGTCTATTTCCTTTGCCAGATTGGGGAAGTTTTCTTTCATTATTTGTTGAAATAAGTTTTCAATTTCTTGCTGTTTTTCTTCTCCTTCTGGCAGCCCTATGATTCATATGTTGGAACATTTAAGGTGTCCTGGAGGTTCCTAAGCCTCTCATTTTTTTGAATTCTTGTTTCTTCATTCTGTTCCAGTTGAATGTTTATTTCTTCCTTCTTCTCCAAATCTATGATTTGAGTCCCAGTTTCCTTCCCTTCACTGTTCGTTCCCTGTCTATTTTTTCTTTATTTCACTTTGCATAGCCTTCACTTTTTCCTCTATTTTGTGACCATACTCAACCATTTCTGTGACCATCCTGATTACCAGTGTTTTGAACTCTGCATCTGATAGGTTGGCTATCTCTTCATTGCTTAGTTCTATTTTACCCCAGCATGTTTTTTGTTGTTTTCATTTTCATGAAATATCTTCTCCCATCCCTTTCCTTTCAGTCTGTGTGTGTCTTTTCATTTGAAGTGAGTCTATTGTATACAGCACATGTAAGGGTCTTGTTTTGCAATCCATTCAGCCACCATGTCTTTTTTTAACATCCTCACCTGAGGACATGTTTATTCATATAAGAGAGGAAAGAGAGTGAGAGTGAGAATGAGAGAGAGAGAGCACGCACACATCAATGTGAGAAACATTGATCTGTTGCCTCCTACAAGAGCCCTGACTGAAGATCGAACTGCAACCTAGTATGTGCCTTAATCAGAAATCAAATCTACAACATTTTGGTGTATGGGACAATGTTCCAACCAATTGAGCCACCCAGCCAGGGCCCATGTCTTTTGATTAGAGTATTTAATCCATTTGCATTTAAAGTAATTATTAAAAAATATTTGTTGCCATTTTATTATTCATATTTTTATCACTTTTTCTTCTTCTTAAAGAAGACTCTCTGACATTTCTTGTAAAACTGGTGTAGTGGTGAACTCCTTTAGCTTTTTCTTGTCTACTCTTTGCTGGGTAGAGTAATCTTGGCTGTAGTCCTTGCTTTTCATCACTTTGAATATTTCTTGTTAATCCCTTCTGGCCTGCAAAGTTTCTTGAGAAATCAGCTCCCTTTTAGGTAACTAAATGCTATTCTCTTGCTGTTTTTAGGAATATCTCTTAAAGAATCTCTCTTTGTATTGAACTTTTGCCATTTTAATTATGATGTGTCTTACTGTGGGCCTGTTTGGGTTCATCATGTTTGGGACTCTCTGCACTTCCTGGACTTATATGTCTATTTCCTTCATCAAGTTAGGGAAATTGACTGTCATTATTTTTTTTCTAAATAGGTTTTCAATTCCTTGCTCTCTCTCTTCTCCTTCCAGGACCCCTTAGATGCAAATGATGTTACACTTGAAGTTTTCCCAGAGGCTCCTTATCCTATCTTTATTTTTTGGATTCTTTTTCCTTTTTGCTGATCTGATTGGGTGTTTTCTTTTTCTTTATCTTCCAAATTGATGACTTGATCCGACTTGACCCTTTGCATCATGTGTTCTATTGCTGTAAAAGTTACCTTTAATGCTCTTTTTCTAAAGATGGATTATCTGACTGACTTCTATTTATATTACATCATAAAGTCAACCTAGTACAGCTAACATAAATATTTTCTGTGCAAAAATATGAGGTTATAATTTAGTACTACATAAGTCTACCATTCAAAAATCTCAACTGAAGACTACTCTCAAATTAACTCAAATCAAAAGCAAAGGTGATCCAAGTGCTCTTTTTTCAGAGGTAAAATAAAAGACAACTATCAACTATGTGATAATCTGTCAATTATAGTAGTTGTTTTGAGATGCTTGATTGGGTAGAAACTGAGCAAGCCAGGATTTACACAGGTGAGCTGAAGAACTAAAGAAATGGCCAGGATTGATTTAACTAAGCCTCTTTCTGAAAAGGATGCAAAATACAAGATCTTACAAATACAAAGTTTTATGTCGTAAAACCCAAAGACAATCTAGGAAATATGAATAAGAAATGTTTTGGGCTTAAATTAAAATGCAAGCCCCGATTTAAAATAAATACCATATTTCCATAGAAACGGGATAAAGGACAGCTTAAGTTAATTATGTTTTCCTCTCCCTCCCCTTTATTATCACATCAACAAAAAGGGGAATAACATCTGCAACAAGATCTCAGCACTCATTCTAGAAACACTGCAAATGAAATTCTTATTCTACCACAACTGCCTCCAATTTCCAACTTTCACTGGAAATTATATTGTCTTGAAGGGAGAGGAGGGACACATATTCAGTCTTATCAAAAGTAAAAAAGGCAGAAAGGTAAATTCAAAAGAATATTAAAGAATATCTAATCATCTAATTTATAGATTAGAAAAATGTATTTTACATTCTTTCAAACTATATCTAAGGCATCTTTATTCAACACAAATATTTATCAAACACCAGCTATTTGCTAGGTACCATTCTAATTGCTGGCGACTGTGAGGATTCAGAAGGAGCCACCCTAAGATGTGCCTCAGTGGTATGTGCATTATTTTGAACTAAAGGCAACCAAGAACTGGTGGCCTCAAAAAAAAAAAACTTCTGCTCCCTGCCACCCTCCTTAACTATCTGGAAGAAATAAAATTAGAAGCCTGGCCCACAGTAAGAGTTATCATCAGAAATGTCTTTTTACCTATCTATGTGGCAGGGCAAACTACTAATCACTGAACATGTGCCCTCCCTGGAGTGACCTTCTGAAGCCCCAAGGTATATTACCTTATCCCTAGCTAAAAATGTCATATATATCCATGTTCCCTTTCTGTCTCTGAACCTTTCCTACAGCAGGTCCTTGCCAGGGTCTCCAAACTTTTGGCATCTCTGGGCCACACTGGAAGAAGAGTTGTGTTGGGCCACACAATGAATACACAGACACTAATGAAAACTGATGAGCAAAAAAAAAAAAAAAGGTTTAAGTAAACTCATGATTTTGTGTTGGGCCACATTCATAGTCACCCTGGGCTACATGTGGCCCACAGGCTGCAGGTTGGACACCTCTGAGTCTAGTGTATATGGGATCCCCATACATTTGTATTAAATGTGGTTGTTTACTCTTGGTAATCTGTCTCACGTCTATTTGATTATTAGACCAGCCTAAAGAACCTTGTGGATAGAGGAAAGTTTCTTTCTCCCACAGGAACCATCAAGGAATAACAAAAATTTCTGCCTTTATAGTTTTTTACAGAGCTTATATTCTAGGTAAGAGGAAGATTATATAATATACTGGAAGATGTTAAGTGCTATTTAAAAGAAAACACTGCACGTTAAAAGAAAATGGCAGTGCTAGTAGTAGTAGGGAGAGGAAGGGAGAAAGACAACGAGAGAAAAATTGATGTGTGAGAGAAACATTGATTGGTTGCCTATTACACATGCCCCAACTAGGGAATGGGCCCACAACCCAGGCATGTGTTTTGAGTAGGAATTGAACCAGCGACCTTTTGCTTTGCGGGATGATGTTCAACCAACTAAGCCATGCTGGTCTGGGTGGATATTAGCAATTTAGATTGTCTCATGCAGAAGCTTTTATTTGAGCAGTGTTGTCAGAGCTGAGCATTTGATCCATGCAAATATATGAGAAAAGGCTATTCCTAGTCAGTAATATTGTGGTAACTATGCGTGGTGTCATTTGGGGTACTGAAAATATCAAGGGGATCTCTATGTAAAGTATATGATTGTCTAACCACTAATCTGTACACCTGAAAACAATACAAAATAAAAGAAAAATATAGTCCATACAGAAGGAACAGTAAATGGAAAGGCTCCTAGGCAAAGTGTGTTTGACATGTACTAAGAACAGCAAGGAATCCAGTGTAACTAAAGGGAAGTGTACAAGGGAAAGACTAGAATGGAGGAAGGAGTATAATTTTTGCTTTTAGCAGGAAACAGGAACTTTTAAACAGAGATATGACTTAACCTGACATGTTTTGACAGCATCAACTTAGCAACTGCATTAAGAATAGGCTAGTATCCAAATTACAGATAAGAAAACTCTGGGAAATGTCTTTTAAAATAAATACTATTGCACTACTACATAAACAAATCAACAAACAACAAGTGCTGGTGAGGTTGTAGAGAAAAAGGAACCCTAGTACATTGTTGTGGGGAATGCAGACTGCTGCAGCCACTGTGGGAAACAGTATGGAATTTCCTCAAAAATCTAAGAATGGAACTGCCTTTTGACCCAGCAATTCCGCTGCTGGGATTATATCCTAAGGATCCTGAAATACCAATTCAAAAGAACTTACGCATCCTAATATTCATAGCAGCACAATTTACAATAGCCAAGTACTGGAAGCAACCTAAGTGCCCATCAGTAAATGAGTGGATCAAAAAACTGTACATTTACACAATGGAATACTACACAGCAGAAAGAACAAACTCCTACCCTTTATGACAGCATGGATGGATCTGGACAGCATTGTGCTAAGTGAAATAAGTCAGGAAGTGAAAGACAAACACCATATAATCTCCCCTATAAGTGGTACCTAATCAATAAAACAAACAACTGAGCAAAACAGAATGAGACATGGAAATAAAGAACAAACTGACAGTATCTGGAGGGGAGGGGGAAGGGGATAATGGGGAAAAGAAGAGGAAGGGGCATCAAGGAAGACATATAAAGGACCCATGGACAAAGACAACAGGGCAGGGGGAGGACTGAATGTGGGAAGTGGGGGTGGGTAGGGCAGGGGAGAGTAATGGGGGGTAGAAATGGGGACAATTGTAACTGAACAACAGAAAAATAAATAAATAAATAAATAAATAGATAGATAGATAGATAGATAGATAAATACTATTGCTTCCACAAAGGTGTCTAATACTGAAGATTTCCTTATAGAAAATCTATAGCAATCTGATAGAGAGCTAACACTTTCCAAAAGAAATAAACCCAGGCACAGGGAACTGACCCACTCAACCAGTGGATATGCTACAAAATACTCTGCTGGGGACTGGAGGAATGAAAGTATTTCCTAGGCTTCTAATGGCAGAATTTCACTGTAGTTGCTACCAATTTCTTGTGGATTAATGTCACAGTAAAATATTCCCATGACAGGTAATACTGACAAATTCACTATGTGATTTACAATTGTTAGTCATCCTAACACTATATATCCACTGTTACTGATTTCAAAGGTTTAAAGCTCAATAATTTTACAGTGCCTAGTAAAATAATAATATTTAATATTTTAAAATATGAAACTGAGTGTCCTTATGACTTTCATTAAATTTAGCTTTAAATCCTAGCTCTAGAAATCATAACCCTCTCTCCATATATATATGCCCCTCAAAGACCAAGCCTTGCTCTCACATAATCAGCAACCCTCAAGGCAGAAGAGACAGTAGTCTGGACCTGACTAATGGTTACAAAGTCTGGACCTCTGAGAGGATAAAGATGACATCTTGACCTAAGTCATGTTTCACTTTCTGAGCCCTGAGGCAGATGAACCCCAGCTGCTTTTCCATGAGACCAGACAGAGGGATGCCAGAAAAGACCTCAGAGCTGTCCTCAAGGCCTAAAGCAATGATTACCCTTACCTCCTCTGACCAATCAGCTCCCAGTATGACTCCAAACCCCTACCTCACAGTATCTTGTGATTTTTGTCCTATATAATCTGTAACCTACATTCCATTAGGGAGTTGTTTTATTTACAGAAAAAGCTCCTCATTTCCATATTGGCCAATTCAATACTAAACTATTTTCTCTTTCTGGAGTGCAAACTCCTGCTCGTGCAGTTCTTTAGGCCAGTGTACACAGGCAGGCGGACTCAAAGGAAAACATAGGGGTTATGGTAACAAACATTCTATTTAAATAAAAATATTAGAATACAACTAAAAATACCAAATATTTTTTAAAATTTCACTTATCAAAAAACTATCTCATGTAATATAATTTAGAACATAGGTCTAAAAACTGAACGAAAAGAAGAAATTATAGAGCCATAGCATCTAAAAGTGTAACATGTATAAAATCTTTTTTTACAAACAAATAAATTTGTTTATTGAGGGCAAGAGGGTGCAAGCAATATAAAAATAAAAACCTTACATGGCTTTAATTGGCTTTTCTTTCTCTTGTCAAATGTGAGTGGGATTTTATCTGTACATGTTCTAAGGGTCTCAATCTGCTCATGAAATCCTCATACAGGGGGAGGCTATGGGGCAGAGATTCCTTAAACAACACACTGGGAGAACTCTTGATCAGGGAGGAAGTAGCTGCTCAACTGCTTACTTCTTTCCCTTCTGCTTCAGGTATACTACAAGTCATTGCATGTGACAGTGAACCCAGCAACTAGCAAAAAGAAGCTCTGGCATCCCACTTGGTCATCTCGGCATTGGTCCAGGTCCTTCATTATTTTGTCTTTGGCCAGAGTGTCTTTTTTGATTTTCCAAAAATCCAGGAAACTCCTTTTCCATGAGTACTCTCAGGTCTTCCTTTGTTATGTAGCATTTATCCCCAGTGAATGTGTGAAATATGAACATAATGGTTTTCATGGCATATTCCATTTGAGATGGCACCTTGGTGAGGTCTTGGCCCAAGGTGTGGAGGATCACTAGGCTGGCTGGGATGTGTGGCCAGTATAAAATCTTTAAAAATATTAAGTGTTCAGCCCTGGCTAGCGTGGCTCTGTTGGTTGAGTGTCATTCTACAAAGAGAAGGGTCGCTGGTTCAATTTCTGGTTGGGGCCCATGTCTTATGCTGCAGTTCGGTCCATAGCTAAGGTACATATGAGGCAACCAATTGATGTTTCTCTCTCCAATCAATATTTCTCTCTCTCTCCTTCTCCCTCCCATTCCCTTTCTCTCTAAAAGTTATTAAAATATTTTTAACAATATGAAGTGTCCAAGTGAAAAAAAGTAATGGCTCTCTTTTATTATAAATCTGTTAGATCAACATCTGAAGTCTTCCATTCACTGGTGGGTATAACATTAAAAGAGACCTAATAAAAAAAGAACATTTTGGAGTAGAAATAGTTAAAAATAAAAAGTAATAAAGAACAGAAATATAGAAAGGAATAAAAGTGATAAAGATTTTAGGTCACAGAAAACAGGACTTACAGTTTGGAAAAATAGAGAGGAGACACACACCAGATTACAACTATCTGAAGGGAAGGGAAGTCGTCATTATCTATTGTTTACATGGTAGTCCCAAGACCAGTAGATAAAAATGACAGAGTATGTATTTTAGTTAAAAATAAAATAGATAACAAATAAGAGTTGCAAAAGAGAATTAGGGCTGCCTCAGACACACACGCACAAATTTATCTACCATTGAAAATATCCAGCTAGGTGTGTCAGAGATTTCTGCATTAGGGAGCACTCATATCCAACTACTTATAAGATTTCATACAACCTTAAAATTCTGTGGTTCTAAAACATAACAACACCAAGTTTAAGGAAGTTTCTTTGTGTGATATTTGCACATACAGGTATTCCTTAATGAATAAAAGGAAGACATTCCTGAAATTTTTGTTCATTACATTCTATTAACATATTAATTTTTCATTATAAAATTATAAATAAGTTTCTCAAGAAAACTTTTGACTTCCCACACATAATAAAGTCATTCTTAAGAATACTTTTAAATATCTATTTATTAGGAAAGTATTACTCAAGATAAAACAAAATAAAAATGAACAGCATGGTATACTATGTGAAGTAGAAGTAACAGCAACATGTGAAAATAGCTTAATGCCAGAAGATCTATGTTTCTGTCCCTTAATACCTAAAAGATTATGTGCAAAGTAACTACTTTAAATTGTTTGATGTCCCTTAATACCTAAAAGATTATGTGCAAAGTAACTACTTTAAATTATTTCTATATTTCTACTATCAATTGTACATCATGGCCTCTTTCCATTTATCTTAGTCCCAAAAATGTTATAAAAATTACATGAGTATACAAGACAGGAAGGATTATTTTGTTCATTCTACTGTTTTGTTCATATCCATTTTCTCTGAGGCTCTCACAGTAGCCCTTGTAAAACCTCAAAAAAAACTTGTATTTTTTACTTGTAAGAACTTTACTTTCCACAAAATGGATAGACAAATGCTTATTCATTTGAAAAACATTTCTTAAGACTTGTAAGCAAGCCTCTGAGTAGGACTGAGGAACATCTAGGCTTTTACTGGCTGTGAGCTAAAATCAGACAAGCAATAGTATCTTAAAATTTTCCTAAAGTGAACTTAGGCCAAGAATATGCCAAGTTATTCTTTTCTTAAAAAATTACAGTGAAATTATATAAAGAAATGAGTAATATTCCAAAAATAAAGGTATGGATTATGCATATTACATACAATCAATACAACTGTTTTACTCACCAATTCCATTAAGTCTTTTAACTTCCCAATTTCTTCTGGAATGGATACCAGTTTATTATTACTGATAACCAAAACTTTAAGAGGAAGATCAAATAAGTATTTTGGCAATGCTGATAAAAGATTTCGACTGAAAAGAATAAGAAAGTCTCATTATAAGAAATATGTCTAAAATCTGACATGTTATGTTGAAAAAGAACAAATCACCTCAAAAGTAAATAAGAAGCTTTGCTAAAATAATAACTATCATTTAATGAATGCTTACATTTAACCTCACATTAATCCCACAAGATACATAATATTATTAGTGCCATTATACAAATAAGGAAACAAAGGTAAAAACTGATTAAGTGACTTGCCCAGGCACAGCAGACTGCAAAACCTGTGCTGTTACCTACGATACTGTTCTACACACCACCAGTTCTCAAAACCCAGAATCATTCTTTTGAGCTAGAGAATGTCAGAACCTTGCTCTTTGCTACAATTTCATTATTTCAATAGCTCCACGCCTCTAACTAGAGAAAGACTCCAACGATGAATTTGCATATAGTTTAAATTTATGAAAGAATGAACAGGATTATATGTTCAAAAACATGTAAATCTAACTCATCTTCTTTTATGGGTGTATGGTAGAACAGCCTACTAGCGCCTTTATCTCAGCTATAACATTCTTACCTCCATGGGTACATTTAAATATAACAACAATTAACACTTATTGAGTGCTTACTGTGTGCTAGGCCATGTTCAGAGCACCTCACATGAATTAACTCAACTAACCCTCACAACAACCTACTTTAAGAAGATAGCTACTATCATGATGCCCTTTTTACAGATGAAGAAACGGTCATAAAGACATTAAGTAAACTCCTTAAGTCATACAACTGGTAAATGGGAGAATCAGCATTTAAATCCGGACAATCTGACTCTGGTCCCTTACCCTCAAACTACTGTGGTCAAATTTATATGCCAATGCAGACTGATCCCCACTATAGACTGTTTATGCCACCCCCAGCAATTACAATGTTAAAAACTAATCCCCAAGGTGATGATATTAGGTGAGGCATTTGGGGGTGATTAGGTCATGAGGGCCCTCATGAATGGGATTAGTGCCCTTATAAAAGAGACCTCGGAGAGATCCCTCACCTCTTCTACCATGTGAGGACACAGCTAGAATATGTCCATATATGAACCAGGCACTAAATTTACCAGTGCCTTGATTTTGGACTTCTCAGCCTCCAGAACTGTAAAAATTTTCTGTTGGGTATAGACTGGGTATAAGCTACCCAGTCTATAATATTCTGTTATAGCAGCCCAAATGGACTAAGAAAATCCTATTCCAAACTATATAAAGTATATCATTACATTTACATACTATACTAAGCATTCATAAGCAATGAGCAGTTATTTTTTCTGTTTTTCAAAGTTACATTTATAGATGTATGTACTTAGCATTTTGTGTAACGTCTACAACAAAAGCTCAGTGTTACCCCAAGACAGGATTTCAAAAACTTTTGCCCCATTTTATGCAGGCAGAGACATCCAGAAACACTAGACGGGCTTTAGACCTGGCACACTTAAAAACAAAAAGACAATGTCCTTAGAACAGGAATCCTGGCCACGCTGCTGGAAAGTCAAATATGCTAGGGGCCCATCAAAACTCTTGACACTTTTAGGATAAAGCAGGATGAAGCAAAGAAGAATCTTCCTGCAGGATTCTACTTCAAAAGGGGGTAGTATACAGGAAGAGAAAAAGAACTAAAAAATCATCTTACAAGTTTCTCAAGATACTTTCACCAAAATAAAAATAAAATAAATGGAAAAAATAATGGCACAAACAAAAACATTCTAATTTCCCTCAGACTAAAAATGCTTAAAATTTGACTTATTTGCTTCCCTTAAGAATCAGGTTCATTAAATTAGCAAAATAAGCTTTCTCCAAAATTTAATTTCTTTATACATAGCAAGTAAGTAATTAATCTTTACTTTTTTGCCACATGTTTTAGAGATAGTCAAAGGAAGTCAGTCATCAGAACAAATGTTGTTTCAAGAGTCTGTTCAAAATTTTTGTGACAGTAAACAAAAATCAGAAGTTAACTTTTAAAGATCAAAGCAAAAAGGAATCAGGGAGGAAGATGGCGGTGTGGTAGAAGGGAGCAGATTCCACTTCCCCCTATACACAGGAGAAAAACCTGGCAGATCTAGGGAGGATCAGAGCAAACAGCCATCAGAAACACAGCATATTTGAAAACAGGAGATCGAAATTGTAGTGGACATTGAAAAAATAGACGGTAAGGAGAGTACTTCAGAACAATAAGAGCCCAAGGATCAGCGCAGTGACCAGGGCAGCGGAGGTCCCAGCCTGGCACTTGCCAGGCTTGCCAGAGGGCTCTAGGGAGGGAGCCGGGTCAACCACTCCCTCCCCAGCCAAACAAGGTTTCAGCAACACCGGGATAAACCTGGTTGCTTGAAGTCTCACAGAGAGGAGTTAAGGTCTCAGTGGCAAACACGCTGGATATGTGAATACCCTCGCATAGCCTTGGGAGGACTGCACGCTGGAGCTAGCCCAACCAGAGGAGCCTGTGCACCATCGGAGATGGCTGCATGACGATCGGTGCCCGTGCACACAACTTGGGTAGGCACACGCCATAGGAGGCCCGAGCTCACACCCATAAACTAGAGAAAGTGCGGGCTCCCCAGGAGACTCAAAACATATGCCTGAGGACTTCTACAGAGAGGCACCTGGCTAGCTCTGCGGAGAGTGCACAGCTACCCCTGGGCAGAGTAGCCCAAAGATAACTGAGTTCTGAACAGGGAGAAAACCTATACCTCCTCGGATTTTGCAGCCAGCAAGACCAGAAAAACCGGCTAGGCAAGTCTGAAAACAGCAAGAGTTTTTTTTTGGTTTGGTTTTTGTTTAAATATTTTTAAATAATTTTTTCTTATTTTTTCATTATTTTTATCCTTTTTACCCCTC
This sequence comes from Anoura caudifer, assembly GCA_004027475.1. Lineage (NCBI taxonomy): Eukaryota > Metazoa > Chordata > Mammalia > Chiroptera > Phyllostomidae > Anoura > Anoura caudifer. Next base: position 100,376 of record PVKU01003406.1, on the reverse strand, counting down.
AACTCCTTTTGCATCTTGTCATTTCTCTCTTGCTTTATTCCTTCTTCCTTTCTTTCCAATTTACTCTTCTTCCTTCCTCCTTATTTTTTCATTCTTCCTTTTTCATATTTTCTTCCTCTTTTCTCTTTTTAAATACCCACAAGTAAGACAAAAAAGAAAAAAAAGAAAAAAGAAAGAAAAAAAACCCCCTGAAACTGTGAAAAAAACCAGAGTTGGTCCCAAAGAGGGGGCAGTTCAACAGCTGAGAGAGTGGAAGCTGTGAACACCAGGATACCGAAAGGAGTAAGCACCACTGAATCTCACAGGTATTCTACCACACAAGTTCACACCATAAACCCAGGGAGCAAGAACAGATCAATTTAAGAAGCTAAGGCTGACAAGAAGAGTCTCACAAACAATGGGAAGAAAAAGAAACAATCCCCAAATGAAAGGAAAGGAGGAAGCTCCAGAAAGAATGCTAAATGAAATGGAAGCAATTCAACTATCAGATTTTGAGTTCAAAGCAATTGTTTTCAGGAAGCTCCATGAGCTCTCAATCAGCTACCAGAAACTACGGGGAAGCTATGATGAACTCACTGCAAACTATATCAACATGAAGAAGGAAACAGAAACTATCAACAAGGGCCAAGAGGAAATGAAGAACACAATTTCTGAACTGAAGAACACAGTGGAAGGAATGAAAAGCAGAATCGATGAAGCAGAAGGTCAGACCAGCGAGTTGAAGGACCAAGTAGAAAAAAACAGCCAGAAAGAGCAAGAAAAGGAAAAAAGGCTCAGAAAGAATGAAGAGTGATTAAGAAACATACAAGACAACATGAAACATAATAATGTCCATATAATAGGGATTCCAGAAGGAGAAGGAGAAGAGCAAGGGATAGAAAACCTATTTGAAAAAGTAATGATGGAAAACTTCCCTAATTTGATAAGCGAAAAAGTCACACAAACCCAGGAAACACAGAGACTCCCAATCAAGAGGAACCCAAAGAGTCCCACTTCAGTACACATCATAATTCAAATGGCAAAATTCCAAGACAAAGAAAGAATCTTAAAAGCAGAAAGGGAGAAAAAGGGAGGTAACATACAATGGAGCCCCAATAAGGTTAGCAGCTGACTTATCAATGGAAACGCTCCAAGCCAGAAGAGAATGGCAAGAAATATTCCAAATAATGAGAACCAAAGGCCTGCAAGCAAGACTACTTTACCCAGCAAGGCTTTCAGTCAACACAGAAGGCCAGATAAGGAGCTTCCCAGACAAAAGAAGTCTAAAAGAATACACCTCTAACAAACCAGTTCTGCAAGAGATGCTAACGTGACTGCTTTAAGGAAAGGAAGGAAGAGAGAGAGAGACAGAGACAGAGAGAGACAGACAGAGAGGAACAGAGGTACGAAAATGGCAATGAATCAGTACCTATCAATAATGACCTTAAATGTAAATGGATTAAATGCTCCAGTCAAAAGACACAGAACAGCTGAGTGGATAAAAAAGCATGACTCACACATATGCTCCCTACAAGAGACCCACCTCAGGACAAAAGACCTACAGAGACTCAAAGTAAAAGCCTGGAAAAAAATTTTCCAAGCAAATGGACAGGAAAAAAAAGCTGGGGTAGCAATACTCATATCAGACATAATAGACTTCAAAATAAGAGCCGTAGACACCCAGAAGGTCACTTCATAGTATTCAAGGGAAGAATCCACCAAGAAGACATAAACATTATAAATATATATGCATCCAACATAGGAACACCTAAATACATAAAGAAAACCTAGAGGACTTCAAGGAAGATACTGACTGAAACACAATTATACTAGGGGATTTTACACCCCACTATCAAAAATGGATAGATCTTCCAAACAAAATATCAACAAAGATGTTGTGGCATTCAATAACACTCTAGATGAAATAGACTTAACAAATATATAGAGAGCTCTTCATCCCAAAGAAACTAAATACAATCTTTTCAAATGCACATGGAACATTTTCAAAGATAGACCACATGATAGGACACAAAACAAGCCTCAACAAATTCAAGAAAATTGAAGTCATACCTAGCATTTTCTCCAACCACAAGCGACTGAAACAAGAAATCAACCCCAGAGGGAAAAATCCAAAACCCTGAAAATTATGGAGATTGAATAGCATGTTATTAAACAATGAATGAGTTAAGAATGAAATTAGGGAAGAAATCAAAAAGTTTCTGGAAACAAAAGAAAATGAACTCACAATGACCCAAAACTTATGGGACACAACGAAGGCTGTCCTGAGCGGGAAGTTCATAGCAATACAGGCCTACCTAAAAAACACAGAAACATTTCAAATACACAACCTAACCCTATGCCTACAAGAACTTGAAGAACAACAACAAAGACAGCCCAGAGCAAGTGGAAGGATGGAAGTAACCAAGATCAGAGCAGAATTAAATGACATAGAGACTAAAAGCCCAATTCTAAGGATCAATGAATCCAGGAGCTGGTTCTTTGAAAAGATAAACAAAATTGACAAGCCGTTAATCAGGCTCATCAAGAAAAAAAGGAGGAGGACCCAAATAAACACAATGAGAAATGAAAGAGGAGAGATTACAATTGACACCGCAGAAATACAAAGAATTTTAAGAAATTACTATGAAGAACTATATGCCAAGAAATTTGAAAACCTAGGTGAAATGGACAAGTTTCTAAAAAATATATAATCTCCCAAAACTCAATGAAGAAGCAGAAAGCCTGAACAGACCAATAACAGCACATGAAATTGAAGCAGTAATCAAAAAACTCCCGACACACAAAAGCCCAGCACCAGATGGTTTCACAGGAGAATTTTACAAAGCATTTCAGGAAGAGCTAAACCCTATCCTTCACAGACTATTGAAAAAAATCGAAAATGATGGAAGACTCCCAAACTCTTTTTATGAAGCCAGCATCATCCTAATCCAAAAACCAGATAAAGACACAACAAAGAAAGAAAACTTCAGGCCAATATTGCTGATGAACATAGACACTAAAATCCTCAACAAAGCATCGGCAAACTGCATCCAACAATACATTAAAAAAATCATACACCATGACCAAGTGGGATTCATCCCAGGGATGCAAGGATGGTTCAATATTCCCAAATCAGTAAATGTAATATATCACAAAAACAAAAGCAAAGACAAAAATCACATGATCATATCAATAGATGCAGAAAAAGCATTTGATAAGGTACAATACCCATTTATGATAAAAACACTCAGTAAAGTGGGAATAGAGGGAGCGTTTCTCAACATAATAAAGGCCATATATGAGAGACATACAGCCAACATCATACTCAATGGGCAAATACTAAAATCTTTTCCACTAAGATCAGGAACAAGACAAGGTTGTCCACTTTCACCACTTCTATTCAATATAGTATTGGAAGCCTTAGCCACAGTGATTAGACAAGAAAAGGAAAACAAGGCATCCAAATTGGAAAGGAGGAAACAAAACTATGATTGTTTGCAGATGACATGATAGTATACATAGAAAATCCTATAGACTTGGCCAGAAAGCTGCTCGACCTAATAAATGAATTTGGCCAAACAGCCAGATACAAAGTCAATATACAGAAATCAAAGGCATTTTTGTATACCAACCATAAAACAGCAGAAGCAGAAGTCAAGAAAAAAATCCCATTCGATATAGCAACAAGAAAAATAAAATACCTAGGAATAAACCTAACCAAGGGTGTAAAAGACCTGTAGGCAGAAAACTACACAACACTGAAGAAAGAAATCAAGGAAGACACAAACAAATGGAAACATATACCATGTTCATGGATTGGAAGAATCAACATCATCAAAATGTGCATACTACCGAAAGCAATTTACAGATTCAATGCAATACCTATTGAAGTACCAATGGCATATTTCACAGACATAGAACAAACACTTCAAAAATTTATATGGAACCATAAACAACCCCAAATACCTGCAGCAACTTTGAGAATAAAGAGCAAAGTAAGAGGGATCACAATACCTTTCAACAAACTGTGTTATAAGGCCACTGTAATCAAAACAGCCTGGTTCTGGCATAAAAACAGGCACATGGACCAGAGGAACAGAACAGAGAGTCCAGAAATAAGCCTAATTCTCTACAGTCAATCAGTATTCGACAAAGGAGGCAGCAACATAAAATGGAGTAAAAATAGCCTCTTCAACAAGTGGTGTCGGGTGAACTGGACAGCTATGTACAATAAAATGAAACTCGTGCACCAACTTACACCATATTCAAAAATAAATTCAAGGTCGAAAAAAGAGTTAAATATAAGCCATGACACCATTAAAGTCCTACAGGAGAACATAGGCAGGAAAATCTTAGATATTTCACGCAGCAACATTTTTACTGATATGTCCCCTATAGCAAGGGCCATAAAGGAAAGAATAAACAAACGGGATCTCATCAAAATAAAAAGCTTCTGCACGGCTAAAGGAAACAGTTTTAAAATAAAAAGAGAACCAACTGTGTGGGAAAACATATTTGCCAATGATACCTCAGACAAGGGTTTAATCTTCAAAATATGTACAGAACTTACATGACTCCACTCTAAGAAGACAAGCAACCGAATTAAAAAATGGGCAAAGGATTTGAACAGAGACTTCTCCAAGGAGGACATAAAGAGGATCCAGAGACACATGAAAAGATCCTCAATATTGCTAGCTATCAGAGTGATGCAAATTAAAACCACAATGAGATACCACTTCACAGCAGTCAGAATGGCCATCATAAACAATGCAACAAACAGCAAGTGTTGGAGAGGTTGTGGAGAAAAGGGCACCCTAGTGCACTCTTGGTGGGACTGCAGACTGGTACAACCACTGTGAAAAGCAGTATGGAATTTTCTCAGAAAACTAAAAATGGATCTACCATTTGACCCAGCAATTCCACTGCTAGGATTATATCCTAAGAACCCTGAAACACAATCCAAAAGAACCTAAGCACCCCAATGTTCATAGCAGCACAATTTACAATAGGCAGGTGTTGGAGCAACCCCGGTGCCCATCAATAAATGAATGGATCAAAAAACTATGGTACATTTACACAATGGAATTCTATGCAGCAGAACAAAAGAAGGAGCTCCTACCCTTTGCAATAGCATGAATGGAACTGGAGAGTATTATGCTAAGCGAAATAAGCCAGGCAGTGAAAGACAAATACCATATGATCTCACCTTTAACAGGAACCTAATCAAAAAAACAAACAAACAAACAAGCATAATATAACCAAAGACACTGAGAACTGAGAACAGGCTGACAGTCACCAGAGGGGAGAGGAGAGGGAATTTCAGGGGAAAAGGGGACGGGTTTGGAGCAACAAGTATAAAGGACACATGGACAAAAACTAGGGGGGTTGGAAATGGGAGGGAGGTGGGGAGGGCTGGGGCAGTGGGCTGGGTTGGGAGTAAAAGACAGAGAACTGTACAAGAACAACAATTAAAATTTAAAAAAATGAATCAGAGGAAATTTTAATAAAACTACAGGCACAACTCATTTGATTGTGCTTTGCTTTATTGCACTTCACAGGTATTGTGTTTTCTACAAATGAAGGCAAGTCCCTTCACCAGCAAAAACAATTGTGACTCCATTTATTGTGATACCTACTTTATTGTGGTGGTCTAGAACTGAACTCACAATATCTCTGCAGTATGCCTGTATTCTAAGATATACTATACATTAACATAGAAATGTAATTCAATTTTGGACAAATCAATGTTTTCCATTAAGGGATGAAATGAAACAAAAACAAACTTAAAAATACCTCGCTTTCCTCAAACCTCTCCCAAACTAGGCCAAGGAGATTATAACCAATTAAAGGAAGGAGGAACCCAAATGACTAATATCTATGGAAGGAAATTCCTCTCACATATTTTAGGTGTTAAGTGGTTTCACTTTAAACAGCATGTACTGTGAGGTGACACCAGTGTGTGGGGACACACATAATAATTAATGTATCACAGTGAGAAAGGAGAATTATTATTTATATATATTAACTATTTTTACTACTTCCCTATACGAGAATTTAAACAAGTAACTTCATTAGGGAGGGGAAAGAAATTATCCCTTACAAATCAAAAAAAGGTGAAAGCAAAACAAGAAAATGATCCTAAAATTGTCACAATATAGAAGTTTCCATTCAATGTCACTCATTTGACAGGGACTTTTTTTCTTGTTCTTATTAAATGTTCACTCTGTTATATAGTTTAAGAATGAGATTTCTATAGCCATACTATTTTGATTATAACTTTGGCCCTACCAAGATAGTTATAGATATAGACAGACAGAGATATATAAAACATTGGGCAAATAATTAACTTCTTTCTGCTTCAGCTTCCTCATCTGTAATTCAGGGATAATAAACATATATATCTCAAAATGTTGTTGTGAAGATGAAGTATTATGTGTAAAAGTAGTTGTAACACTACCTGGTACACAGTAAGCACTTATTTCTTTGGTGTTAACATCAACTGTCATTGACCTCTTAATGTTCTGACATTCCCATCCCAATCCATCCATGTTTGAAGTAGCATCAGAAAGTCACAACAGTATGACAAATATTACAAGGACTGTTTCTTTATAATGTATCACTTTAACTGAGCATGTATTGTGGTGCTATGATTTCAGTAAAATATTTCTGATGAAAAGCACTGCTATTCAAAGTGATTAGAGGACCAGCAGGCACGGGCATTACCAAGGGCCATGTTAGAAATGTAGGCCCCACTGCAGACCTAGGGAATTAGAATCCCCAGATGATTTCTGTGCACATTAATTTGAGAAGCACTGCTCTCAAGAACAAGATAAAGGCCTATAAAGTAGTGTGGACATATAAAAAGTACAAATAAGATACTACTGAGATAAATATAGGCTACAGAGCCAAACCAAACACATTCTTTTGTTACTGAAAGGATTAGAACTATAATAAAAAACAAAATTTACCCCCCAAATTACGTCCTTACCTGATGTTAAGGTATGTTAGCATCTGCAGGTTTTTAATGGGTTCAGGAATGGTTTTTATGCAATTATGATATAAATTTAATGTTTCCAGGGGTGCAAATAACCAGACATCAGAAGGAATTTCTACAAAACGATTTCTTGAAAGATCTGAAAAAGAAAGGTAATATTTGAGTGTCAAACATGCACCTTTATCAGTGGTAATAAGCTGAACTATTTTAATACTTGCTGAATCACTTACAATCCAAGCAACTATTTAATATATTATAAAATATTACTCACCAAGATCTTGAAGGCCTTCATAGCCATTTTTACATAAATTTACAACACAGCTAAATTTCTTACTTACCATGGACTTCTCAACCCATTTTCATTTGGTTTCTAGCCACTCATACCCATCAAAGTCAGTAGCAGCCTCCATATCAATAACCACTCATCCACCTGAAAACATTTCTCTTTCCTTGGCTTGAAGATAACACTTCTGGATCAATTCCTATTATATCCTTGACTACTTCTCAGTCTCTTGATAGATTATCCTCCATTGTGAATGTTAGTGCTCCTAAGGACTATGCTATAAGATAGACACTATGGTGGGTGATTTTATCCAATCCCAGGGCTAATTCAAATTTATATTCATATACTGACAAATTTCAATTTAAAGATGTGTCTGGACACCTAAGTTCTGATCTTCAGGACTTTCTCTTGATATATCTCAGGTACTTCAAATTCTAAATGTATAAAATCTGAACTAAAGGTTTTATTCCACACATCTGTTTCTCTCATCTCAAATAATGTCACCAACAGCCTCCTGGTGAGTTGCTCAAGCCAGAAACTTGCCATTCATCCTTGATTCTTTCCTCTCATAAATTATTCCAAGTACACACAAATATACTTCCATTCACTGAAGTTTTTCACTAAAATAAAATCATGAAATTATTATAACCATTACACCTCTATTAAAGGTTTGTTAAATGAAATTTTGGAAAGTATTTGGGATACAATGTGGCAGGTCAAAAAAATACCCTAAAAGAGTTTCTCACTAAAGCACTTTTGACCTTTTGGGCTGTATCACAATTTGTGGAGTGGGGCTGCCCTGTGCATTGTACAATACTAAGCAGCATCCCTGGCATCTCCCTACTGGATGCCAGTAATACCCTGTAGTCCCAGTAGCCAAAAAAATGTCCCCTGGGGTGGAAACTTCCCTACCCCTGTTGAGAAACACTGACTATACAATTCTCAAACTAGCTCCTTATTATAGAAATATACTTTGATTATTCTAGTTCATTATACTTATTTGGTTAAAAGCATAACATTATTATTCTTTACCTCTGTTGTGAAGAACATCTACATTGTAGTGTTTAGCCCACTATACCTCATTTAGCATCTGGTCTGCCTTCATAAGAATAGCCTCCTACCACTGCTCAACTGCTTCACTCTGAAGGATGTAGTCCTATTTACTTAGCAATATAGTAAATTCCCTTCTCAGAACATTAATATACATTTGTTAATATATTTTATATATAATATACACACATATTCACCTAATGCAAAATTTTATAATTGACAAAAGAAAATATTAGTTATGATTATATAATAAGAAAATTAATTTGGATTCTTCTTCCCTCTACAATATGAGTCTAAATAACTATATAAAAGGATAGTCATAATTATGAGAAACCAAAATCTGAACTTGAAATAGAAGTTTCTCAATATCCTGCTTGCCTCCTCTAGAAACCCAAGCATCATGCAGCTGTATTAAGAAAGAAAAATTGTCATTTTTTTAGTTTATAATGTTTCTTTAGCATGTAGGGTTGTGCCTCTTACTCTTGTAACTTCAGAATCCTGGGAGTGAAAAGTTACTGCTTACTATTGCCCTGGCTGGTGTGGCCCAGTAGATTGAGCACTGGCTTGTGAACCAAAGTGTCACTGGTTCAATTCCCAGTCAGGGCACATGACTGGGATGCAGGCCAGGTCCCCAGTAGGGGGCATGCAAGAGGGAACCACACATTGATGTTTTTCTGCCTCTCTTTCTGTCTAAAAAAATTAAAAAATAAAAACTACTGCTTACTATTAATCTGAAATCCTAAAAACAAAATTATGCTCAGTTTATTATTCTAGATAATATATTAAGTATCCAAAAATAATACAGTGGTACTAGAGAGATGATGATGGTAGCAAGAATTGGGATACGAAAAGTAGACAGAATTTGTTTATATTTTGATATTGGTAGTTACAAGAATTGAGCAAGTGATTGTCTATGTGGGAGAAACAAGGGGTAAGAATCAAGGATGGACCCCAACATTTTGGCCTAGGCACCTAAATGATATTTCATATGAGTAGAAGGTGGAACAAGATTTTTGTTCTTGTTATTGCTGTTGGGTGATTTGATGCAGAGGTAAGAATCTGGGGTTCAATTTCATATTTGTATAAACTGAGATTATCTGAAAGAGATCCAATGGAGGGCTATGAAATGATCAGTTAGTCAGGTGATTCTGGATATCAGAAGTGAGATCTAAGATGGATATGTAAAACTCAAAGTTGCGGGAATATGGTTAGTATTATAAAATCATAAAAACTAAAGACATCACCTAACATTAGAGTAATTGAGTTAGAAAAGGAGTTCAACAATGGGCCATTAGGAAAGTCAACATTTATAAGCTGAGTAGAGGGAAAAAAAACAGCAAGCAGAAAAGACTGAAAATGGTCAAGAGAAAACACAAAAGTATTCAAAGAAGTAATGCGGAAAAAGGCTAAAATATCAGTATTAATAATGAGTTACTCTAACAAAATAATTTAAATAATATCAAGGTATTATTTTAATAGTTTACACATTATTGTGTGATGCTTTCTGTTATTTCCCCTCTAAAAACAGAATAGTTGAATTACAAAAAAAAGTATTATGAGTTCCCTTAGGCAATTTAATTAATGCTTATTAATAAGATATTTTCTATATGACTAATATATTTATTTAGTAAATATCAGTTAAATTATACTTACTATTCTAATTTAATTGAGTTAAATCAAATAAAGTAGAATAAACTCAAGCTATTATGAAGCCTCCAATTAAGGAAATCTTGTTCTAGGTTTTTTCATATTTTGAATCTGTATAAACATCCTTTCTAAGATCTGGGTAAACAGAATAACAGAGCCCAAAGAAAAATAAAACCATGGAAAGAAACATGGGAAATACCACAAAACACTTTGTATCTTAATTTTCAGCTATCTCTCACTAACAGGCATCTCAAATTTTTCTTTGTAAAAAAATAGAAGAAAGCACAAATACCATCCTGACTACCACAAATTATGTAGTTGAGTGTACCACATTTTGAAAGATCGTAGGAGTCAGCACACTGGACTGCAATAGTTAAGCCTTGCCCTGGGAAAATTGCTTTCATGATCATGGTACCTCCCATGCCAGGTAAGCATCACCATATTTTCCTTTAAAAAGTTAAAATTAGCTTTTATATAGATATAATAGATAAAATTTAAACTCTAATTTAGATTTTTATCTTGTGTTGTACAATTAAGGGAGTTTTTATAACATTAAAAAGCATCTAATTAAAATGTATATTAGAGCAACTAGAATAATATGACTAATAATGAACATACTATATTCAATAAATACATGCAAAATTAGTATTTTATTTAATATGGTTCCATATAAAAATGGGAAGACAAACTGTGATTCATTTCACAACATTAAAGTCTACCTTCTTCGCTTTGCTTCACCTTTTAAAAACACAAGCATCCTGTCTCCTTAGCAGGACCTATGAAATTATTCTTCAGAGATAATTCAGGGGGCAGTATCTGATACTAATTACCAGCATACATAACAAATTTTACTGATTTTAAGAAATGTTAAATATATCACTGCTCCTTCAAAACATTATGGTGGCAAATTCATGTCCAAGGGTAATCAGAGTTCTTATTGCCAAAGCAGAACTGTTTGCCAAGCCTTTTGGAGGGACCTTACACAACAAAATATCTGCCCTTTGACTAGTGTAAGCCTGTGTGGGCATTCTATTCACCTAATATATGAGAAAAACGTGTAAAGGAAAACCTGTGTAAATTGAATTGGAGTTTCAACTATGATGTAGTTGCCAGTTATAATAAGACTATGAGTGTTACTTGACCACAGCTTCAAGCAGTAAGCAGATTTAACAGTGATTCTAGAAGAGAGATGAGGAAAGCAAATCATTATCTTTCACAAAAATCAGCTCATAACACGAGTGCAGACAAAAATCTTTGAATACATAAGGAAAATATGCATTTTAATAAACACTTCTCTGAGATAATTTTTGTTGGCATGGCTACTGATTGACAACTAAGTAGCAAGTATATTATGTAGTGCACTGCCTTATTTCACCATATCTTTAAAAGACAACATATATGGCATTAAATTTGTTCAAACACAGAAAAAAAAATAAAGCCTGCCTCCTAAGGGGAGAAGTAGAACTTTCAGAAAGACAGTTATAAAGATGCTTCACCTTCCCCATGAAAAAAAGGAAATTAAAATGTGTTCCTTATCGTCCTTTATAGTAAGCTGAATGGCAGCCCCTACAGATATCACGTTCTAATTCTTGAAATATGTGAAAGTTGGTTGATAAGATAATATTTTTGTAGATGTAATTAAGACTCTTGCAGTGAGGTTATCCTGGATCATCCAGATGGACCTTAAATACCATCACATGTACCATTATAGAGGAAGGCAGAGGGGGAGATTAGACTGATACATTGAGGAGAAGGCCCTGTGTAGATGAAGGCAGATACTGCAGCCAAGAAATGCCAGCAGTCACCAGAAGCTGAAAGAGGCAAGGAATGGAGGGCATAGGCCTCTGCTGAAATCTTCACTTTTTAGCTCCATAAGATTCACTACAGACTGCTGCTCTACAGAACTGTAAGAGAATAAATTTCTGTTGTTTCAAACCATCAAGTTTGTGGTAATTTGCTGCAGCACCCACAGGAAACCAACACATTTCTCAAAAATTGTTTATCAGAATTAATGAGAGCATGTCTACAAAATTTTTAAAATTAAATAGCTGTGTTTATTTTTCTTAAGCATTAAGAGATAATCTCATTTAATTAGTATCCTTGGGAATAAGCACCTTTATAAACGCTAAACATTTTTTCTTTTGTCTTGATTTTAATCATAAATCATATCAAGCAGTATTGGCTGTAACTCAACAATAGACACACTACTGAGTCCTGTTTCCTGCCTTCCTTCAAAAGGCTCCTTGTAAAACTGCTGGAAGCCTGTTAGAGAAATTAATAGATCATTTTAAATAAGCTGATCTAAATTACGTTCTGTAACACTCTTCAGCTTCAGAGGTCACAGAAGCTAGGAAAAGAAGGAGAAGTCAGATGGAACTGAAATCTGCTTGCTGCCCCCCAAGCTGCAGCCACATGAGCCACAGATGGGTCCATCTGCCACACAGGGCAATTCCTGGTCCGTTGCATTTCTCATGGCAAATATAAACTAATAACTAAAATTCTTCAGCACCCCAAAAGATACAATTTTTGGCAATCTGACAAAAATAGGTATAATTTTGATTCATTCACACTGGAGGCTATTGTTGTATTGAAAGTTATTATTTTTTAATTTGACAGTCTAAGGGAAAAGAGGTCAGTGCCCCTGACTAAACAGTCAGGTACTACATGTCTTAAAAATTCTTGCTGCACACAAGTTGAAAAATACTATCTTATACTATATTACTTATACTAATTATAATTTTATCTTAATCAGTGTACAAAAGGATGTACAATTTTTGCCACAAAATGTTAAACTGACACATGTGTCTTCTTTAAGTGACATTTAATAATATAGATTTCCAGAGCCCCTTTTATTAAAGAAAAAGCCTAGACAATGTTTGAAAAGTTGACACACTTTTACCTCTGGAAAAACTTCTATGAAGTGTGTTGTCAGAACACATCCTCATCATTAACAAAGATATCATCGTAAAATTTTCTGTTTCAACAAGCGTGTATTAAGTGAAGAAATAATCTGAAATCAACAACTCTAAATTCATACTAACAATAACCTAAGTGGAACTAAAGCAATTATTACACACATACTCACCTACCCCACATGCTAGATCAAAATACTATAGGTTTTGCACAATTATTTACAATCCTCATAACAACCCTGTGAGGAAGCTGCTATTCCACATTAACGTGAGAAGCAAAAGACACATTAAATGGTATGTATGTACAATGTTAAAAATACTAGTAATAACTGACAGCACTAAGGTTCCAAACTCAGATTTGACCTCAAAACCCATGTTCTAAGTGTACTTTTCCACTCTTCCAACACACTATTGTGACTTCCTGTCCTAGATTTAAAATATCCTGTTCCATTGGAACCACAAAGCAGGATCACAGAAATTCTAAAACACCTAACCACATTCATATCCTACGCTGTTTATTGCAATAGGAAGCAGAACAAAAATCTTACTTCGAGTCCCAATTTTTAGTTAAGAAAATAATGAACACTATCATGAAGCTCTCACCTATTCTTAATTTACCAAGTCAAAACTGTTCAGTCTAAGCCAAAACATAGTTTTCTTGGCTCCTTAAAGAGTGGACCCTTATTAATTTTTTCAATATTTCCAACCAAGGAGGCCACCTGACTTCCAGTCAAGATGGAGGAGTAGCTGGATGCGCTGTGACTCCTATCACAGCCAATATTAGGGACTACAAAAATACAGAACTAAAATAAAAGAAAAGCCAACCAGGACAGAGGGAGGATTGAATTGTGCGGGAGTCCGACAGCAATTCAACCAGACCAGTGACTGAAGGTGGCCCGGTGACCAGAGATGGCGGAGAGATCTGAAGCCCCATGACCAGGGACGGCTCTGTGACTGGAGGAGGCCTCGCGACCGAGGGGGCCACTCTGCAACTGGAGGAAGCCCCAAGACAAGAAGAGGCCCTGCGACCAAAGGAGGTAGTGCATCTGGAGGAGGTCCTAAATCTGGAGGAGTCCCTGCAACCAGAGGAACCCCTGCCACCGGGGGTGGCCCTGCAACCAGAGGAGGTCCTGAGTCCGGAGGAGGTCCTGTGTCTAGAGGAGGCCCTGTGACTAGGAAGGCCCTGGGATTGGGGCGGCTCTGCGACCAGGGACGGACCTGCAAACGGGGGCAGGCCTGTGAGGGGGAGGCCCTAGGACTGGGACTGGAAGCAACTCTGCAACCAGTGGCCCTGCAACCAGATGAGAGGGCTTTGTGGAAGAACCAGAGCACACACCCGTGATCCTAGCTGAAACAGTGGAAGCTCTGAATACCAGGATAACTGAAGGACACTGCACCACTGAATCTCACAGGTATTCTACCACACAAGTTCACACCATAAACCCAGGGAGCAAGAACAGATCAATTTAAGAAGCTGAGGCTGACAAGAAGAATTTCACAAACAATGGGAAGACAAAGAAACAATCCCCAAATGAAAGGAAAGGAGGAAGCTCCAGAAAGAATGCTAAATGAAATGGAAGCAATTCAACTATCAGATTTTGAGTTCAAAGCAATTGTTCTCAGGAAGCTCCACGAGCTCTCAATCAGCTACCAGAACTAAGGGGAAGCAACGATGAACTCACTGCAAACTATATTAACATGAACAAGGAAATAGAAACTATCAACAATAGCCAAGAGGAAAACAAGAACACAATTTCTGAACTAAAGAACACAGTGGAAGGAATGAAAAGCAGTATCAATGAAGCAGAAGGTCAGATCAGCCAGTTGAAGGACCAAGTAGAAAAAAAGACACCCAGAAAGAGCAAGAAAAGGAAAACAGGCTCAGAAAGAATGAAGAGGGATTAGGAGAAATACAAGACAATATGAAACATAATAATATCCATATAATAGGGATTCCAGGAGAAGAAGAAGAGCAAGGGATAGAAAACCTATTTGAAAGAGTAATGATGGAAAACTTCCCTAATTTGATGAGCGAAAAAGTCACACAAACCCAGGAAACACAGAGACTCCCAATCAAGAGGAACCCAAACAGTCCCACTTCAATACACATCATAATTCAAATGGCAAAATTCCAAGACAAAGAGAGAATCTTAAAGGCAGAAAGGGAGAAAAACGGAGGTAACATACAATGGACCCCCAATAAGGTTAGCAGCTGACTTACCAACGGGAACGCTCCAAGCCAGAAGAGAAAGGCAAGAAATATTCCAAGTAATGAGAACCAAAGGCCTGCAACCAAGACTACTTTACCCAGCAAGGCTTTCAATCAAGATAGAAGGCCAAATAAGGAGCTTCCCAGACAAAAGAAGTCTAAAAGAATACACCTCTAACAAACCAGTTCTGCAAGAGATGCTAACGTGACTGCTTTAAGGAAAGGAAGGAAGAGAGAGAGAGCGAGCAAGCACGCGCAACATAGGTACAAAAATGGCAATGAATCAGTACCTATCAATAATGACCTTAAACGTAAATGGATTAAATGCTCCAGTCAAAAGACACAGAATAGCTGAGTGGATAAAAAAGCATGACTCACACATATGCTGCCTACAAGAGACCCACCTCAGGACAAAAGGCCTACAAAGACTCAAAGTGAAGGCCTGGAAACAAATTTTCCAAGCAAATGGACAGAAAAAAAAAGCCGGGGTAGCAATACTCATATCAGACAAATAGACTTCAAAAGAAGAGCCATAAAGAGGCATCCAGAAGGTCACTTCATAATACTCAAGGGAAGAATCCACCAAGAAGACATAAACATCATAAATATACATGCATCCAACATAGGAGCACATAAATACATAAAGAAAATCCTAGAGGACTTCAAGGAAGATATTGACAGCAGCACAATTATACTAGGAGATTTTAACACCCCACTATCAAAAATGGATAGGTCTTCCAAACAAAATATCAACACAGATACTGATGCACTGAATAATACTCTAGATGAAATGGACTTCACTGATATATATAAAGCCCTTCATCCTAAAGAAACTAAATACACATTCTTTTCAAATGCACATGGAACATTTTCAAAGATAGACCACATGATAGGACACAAAACAAGTTTCAACAAATTCAAGAAAATTGAAATCATACCAAGCATTTTCTCTGACCACAAGGGACTGAAACTAGAAACCCAACCCCAAGGGGAAAAACCCAAAACCCTCAAAATCATGGAGATTGAATAGCATGTTATTAAACAATGAATGGGTCAAGAATGAAATTAGGGAAGAAATCAAAAAGTTTCTGGAAACAAATGAAAATGAACTCACAACAACCAAAAACTTATGGGACACAGCAAAGGCAGTCCTCAGAGAAAATTTCATAGCGATACAGGCCTACCTAAAAAACACAGAAACATTTCAAATAAACAACCTAACCCTACGCCTACAAGAAGTTGAAGAACAACAACAAAGACAGCCCAGAGCAAGTAGAAGGATGGAAATAACCAAGATCAGAGCAGAATTAAATGACATAGAGACTAAAAGCACAATTCTAAGGATCAATGAATCCAGGGGATTGGTCAATGAAAAGATAAACAAAATCGACAAGCCTTAAAGCAGGTTCCTCAAGACAAAGAGAGAGAAGACCCAAATAAACACAATGAGGAATGAAAGAGGAGAGATTACAACTCACACCACAGAAATACAAAGGATTGTAAGAAATTACTATGAAGAACTGTAGGCCAAGAAATTTGAAAACCTAGGTGAAATGGACAAGTTTCTAAAAATATATATAATCACCCAAAACTCAATAAAGAAGCAGAAAGCCCGAACAGACCAATAACAGCACATGAAATTGAAGCAGTAATCAAAAAACTCCCGACATACAAAAGCCCGGGACCAGATGGTTTCACAAGAGAATTTTACAAAGCATTTAAGGAAGAGCTAACCCCTAACTTTCACAGACTAGTCGAAAAAATCCAGAATGATGGAAGACTCCCAAACTCTTTTTAAGAAGCCAGCATCATCCTAATACAAAAACCAGATAAAGACACAACAAAGAAAGAAAACTTCAGGCCAATATTGCTGATGAACATAGACACTAAAATCCTCAACAAAGCATCGGCAAACTGCATCCAACAATACATTAAAAAAATCATACACCATGACCAAGTGGGATTCATCCCAGGGATGCAAGGATGGTTCAATATTCCCAAATCAGTAAATATAATACATCACCAAAACAAAAGCAAAGACAAAAATCATATGATCATATCAATAGATGCAGAAAAAGCATTTGATAAGGTACAACACCCGTTTATGATAAAAACACTCAACAAAATGGGAATAGAGGGAGCATACCTCAACATAATAAAGGCCATATATGAGAGGCCTACAGTCAACATCATACTCAATGGGCAAAAACAAAAATCTTTCCCACTAAGATCAGGAACAAGACAAGGATGTCCACTTACACCACTTTTATTGAATATAGTATTAGAAGTCTTAGCCACAGTGATTAGACAAGAAAAGGGAAAAAAAGGCATCCAAATTGGAAAGGAGGAAACAAAACTATCATTGTTTGCAGATGACATGATAGTGTACATAGAAAATCCTATAGACTTGGCCAGAAAGCTGCTCGACCTAATAAATGAATTTGGCTAAACAGTCGGATACAAAGTCAATATCCAGAGATCAAAAGCATTTTTGTATATCAACCATGAAACAACAGAAGCTGAAATCTAGAAAAAAATCTCATTCCTTATATCAAAAAGAAAAATAATATACCTAGGAATAAACCTAACCAAGGGTATAAAAGACCTGTAGGCAGAAAACTATACACTACTGCAGAAAGACATCAAGGAAGACAGAAACAAATGGAAACATATACCGTGTTCATGGACTGGAAGAATCAACATCATCAAAATGTCCATGCTACCGAAAGCAGTTTACAGATTCAATGCAATACCTATTAAAGTACCAATGGCATATTTCACAGACATAGAACAAACACTTCAAATATTTATATGGAACCATAAACAACCCCAAATACCTGCAGCAATTTTGAGAAAGAAGAGCAAAGTAGGAGGGATCACAATACCTGATACCAAACTGTATTACAAGGCTACTGTAATCAAAACAGCCTGGTACTGGCATAAAAACAGGCACATGGACCAGTGGAACAGAACAGAGAGCCCAGAATTAAACCCAAGTCTGTACAGTCAATTAATACTTGACAAAGGGGGCAGCAACATAAAATGGAGTAAAAATAGCCTCTTCAACAAGTGGTGTTAGGAGAACTGGACAGCTACGTGCAAAAAAAGGAAACTTGAGCACCAACGTACACCATATACAAAAATAAATTCAAGGTCGATAAAAGATTTAAATATAAGCCGTGAAACCATTTAAGCCCTAGAGGAGAACATCGGCAGGAAAATCTCAGATATTTCACACAGCAACTTTTTTACCGATATGTCCCCTAAAGCAATGGACATAAAGGAAAGAATAAATAAATGGTATCTCATCAAAATAAAAAGCTTCTGCACAACTAAAGAAAACAGTATTAAAATAAAAAGAGAACTGAGTGTATGGGAAAACACATTTTCCAATGATACCTCAGACAACAGTTTAATCTCCAAAATATATAAAGAACTTACACGACTCCACTCTAAGAAGACAAACAACCCAATTAAAAAATGGGCAAAGGACTTTAACAGACACTTCTCCAAGGAGGGCATACAGAGGATCCAGAGACACATGAAAAGATGTTCGATATTGCTAGCTGTCAGAGTGACGCAAATTAAAACCCCAATGAGATACCACTTCACACCAGTCAGAATGGCCATCATAAACAAAACAACAAACAACAAGTGTTGGAGAGGTTGTGGAGAAAAGGGCACCCTAGTGCACTCTTGGTGGGACTGCAGACTGGTACAACCACTGTGGAAAGCAGTATGGAATTTTCTAAGAAAACTAAAAATGGATCTACCTTTTGACCCAGCAATTCCACTGCTAGGATTATATCCTAAGAACCCCGAAACACCAGTCCAAAAGAATCTATGCACCACTATGTTCATAGCAGCACAATTTACAATAGGCAGGTGTTGGAGCAACCCCGGTGCCCATCAATAAATGAATGGATCAAAAAACTATGGTACATTTACACAATGGAATTCTATGCAGCAGAATGAAAGAAGGAGCTCCTACCCTTTGCAATAGCATGGATGGATCTGGAGAGCATCATGCTAAGTGAAATAAGCCAGGAAGTGAAAGACAAATACCATATGATCTCAACTTTAACAGGAACCCAACAAACAAAACAAACAAACAACCAAAATATAACCAAACACACTGAAATTGGGAACAGACTGACAGTCACCAGAGGGGAGAGGGGAGGGAAGATCAGGGGAAAAGAGGAAGGGTTTACAGAAACAAGTATAAGGGACACATGGATAAAAACTAGGGGGGTGGAAATGGAAGGGAGTTGGGGATGGCTGGGGTGGTGGGCTGGGATGGGAGTAAAAGACAGAAAACTGTACAAGAACAACAATTAAAATAAATTTTTAAAAGGAGGCCATCTTATGAAAAAAGGCAAAATATGAATGAATTATGATATTTTTAGCATTAAAGAATGTTTGCATGTCAAAAAAAATTTCCAACCAATTCAATAAACAAAGATTAAAGAAAATTTATTACACAACTTTATTTCCAAGGGTGGACATCTTAATCACCAAAACTATTGTGCTGGGTACCCATGAAGAACTCTGAAGGATCTGAGACTTTACCCTACTTGTAAGCTAACAAGTTGGTCTAACACAGTTGTATGGGTGCTGGCAGAAGGCATTAGACTCCAGAGGACTTTATCACTCATAGCAGAGTTAAGTGGCATGAGCAACACATTTGTATCAGTTCCCCTCATCCCACAAATCTCACAGGAGCAACATAGATGGGTACCTACCAATGGATGCCTGCACATACAGCACATCACATTCTGGGACAGAAACTCTGAGCTGAGGGAACACAAATCTTTTATAATACACAGTAAGCATGTCTGTACTTTGTGCAAAGGGAGACATTTTTCTTTATTTTGCTGGACAGTAAGCATGATTTTCCTTTGCTCCGGAGAGAGAATATCTCATTCTTCCAAAACAGCCCTGAACAAAGTTTACTTAGTAACTCACTCAGAAGATGTGCAGAAACCTAAAATCCATGCAAAATTATTTCCCAATAATACCATGTACATTCCTTAATGAGCAGAGATTGGAAGTTGAAACCTCAGAAACTGTGTTAGGTAAAATAATTAAAATATCTTAAGTATCAAACTCTTTGTGGTCCTGCACCTAGAGTCTGGGATAGAGGCAGGCAAATCCTGATCCTCACCTTTCAAGCCACATTACCCTTATTTCCCATGCAGCATCCTGGCTTGACTCTATGTATTAACAATTCATTCAAACAAAATTCCATTAAGCCCTATGAATTCAGCACTAAGTCTTAGGATAATAAAAAAGCCCAATCAGATACCCACCCTAAGCAATACCAATCATTGTTCCATTCTAGCACCAAATACTATGTGTTTAGATAATAACACTTCAGTGAAAGGAACTATGCAAAAACAATCACCCCCACTTAAGTTCTACTGAAACTACTTTTGACACAGCTGTTGTGGAGGGACTAGTGCTACATCATTTTGGGGTATATCTCAGAGTCTACAAAACTCTTACAGACTGAAAAAGGATGGGCAACTGTTTGTGAGCAGATTAGCACTCGACTGGATCTAAGCTGTATTCAGATTCTACTAATTATAACCTACAAAAGATTGTCAAAATCACTTAAATACTGCCCTGGCTGGTGTGGCTCAATGGATTGAACACTGGCCTGCGAACCAAAGGGTTTCTGGTTTGATTCCCATGCCTGGGCTGCAGGCCAGGTTCTCCAGTGTGGGGAGCACAGAGAGGCAGCCACACATTGAGGTTGCTCTCCCTCTCTTTCTCCCTCCCTTCCCCTCTCTCTAAAAATAAATAAATAAAATCTTTTAAAAATCACTCAAATACTATTCTTCACTATCTCAGGGCTGTTGAAAATGAGTAAATACTGTGCAACAATCAAAAATACTTAGAGGAAGCAACAGAAATGAGGAGAAAATGATCAGTTTGTACATAACAATACATGATGTTCATAAAGATATAAAATAAAGTGATGGAAACTATTATGTTCAGTTCTTATGACAAGGAAATATATACCAGAATTATATATCTTTAGGAAAGTATATAAAATCAACTTAGTTATTTCCTAACATGAAAATAAAAATTATTTTCTGTTCTCTTCAGTAGCTGATATTACTCAAATGTGAGCTAAAATCTGATTAACATGATCTTAAATGTTAAGACCTTACCTATTTTTCCATCTAAAAGAAATGTCAAGACTAGAAACAAAAGCAACAAGGAAACAGAAGGCACCACAGCTGTCTGCCAATGAAAAAATGGAGAATGTCTTTGAAATATTAGAGACTCCGATGTTGGAGCCTGATGAGAAATGACAACCCCATGGCTCTGTCATGTGTTCTCAACAGATGCTCTCTGCAAAAACAGGTGATTTCCTGATTTGGTGTTCCCTAGAAGGCTGTTGTCCTGTCATTCAGGACAAGATAATGAAAAGTCAGTCTATAACACTGACACCTTGTTGAATGAGTAAGACATAGAAGTCACAGATTTTCTAAGCTACTCTCCATCATATTTATCAACCACAAGTATGATGGAGAGAAAAAAAGTGTAAAGTAGACATTAGAAAAAATGCTTTAAAGCCAACAATTTAAGAAGGAGCAAGCAGCTCTACTTATCTGCAGCAACCAATCATGAGAGGCTCTATTTGAGCATAGGCACTTTGAAAAGCAAGGGTACAAAAAACATGCTGCAAGGACAAACCACAGCTGCTAACCAGAGGGCAGATTACATACATGTTCAGTGAGAAAAGGACTGTGAGTCATACAATTACTAAGCCACATGAAAAGACAAAACTTCATTTAAAAAAAGAAGATGGCAGCTCTATGTATTTATTTGTAGGAAATTTTACAATGTGTTTCAGTTTCACCAAGAAATATTGACTAATAAACAGTGTAATATTCAAGCGTTAAAGCAATGTTTTAAAATGACACTATATTTCAACCTTATAAAATTTATTAATATACTGTAAATTTGGCATATTGAATCAATGTAGGATTATTTATTAAACAGTTCTTGAAAAAATTCTTGTTTTCAAAAGACAAATGTTATAACCTCATCACATAACTTCTACTAAAATAATTCCAGATGAGGAAAAAACATAAACATGAAAATGAACCATAAAAAAACTATAAACAGCCCTGGCTTGTGTAGCCCAGTGGATTGAGCATGGGCCTGCGAACCAAAGGATCACGGTTCGAGTCCCAGTCAGGGCACATGCCTGGGTTGCAGGACAGTTCCTGGTAGGGGATGCACGAGGGGCAACTATATATTGATATTTCTCTCCCTCTCTCCTTCCCTTCCCCTCTAAAGATAAATAAATAAAATCTTAAAAAAAAACTATAAACACATTCTAGTGAAGAGTCATTTAATATTATAATGGGGAATGACCTTCAAAGCATCATATATAGGAATGATTCACAAATGAAAAGACTTCTAGGTTTAGCTACATAAAAAGAAAGGAAAACTGCAATCTATCAAAAGCAAAATATACCAACAACTCATGGATAAAACCTGAGCCAAGGACATAAACAGATTAAAAAATAAAAATTATCAAAGACACACATTAAAATGTTCAACCTCACTGACAATCAATAGAAATATAATAAATAAGGTACTATAATTCACCCATCAGATTTAAAGGTATTACTCTCTGCTGGCAAAGCTACTTTGAATTGAGTACTTCCATACGTCACTGATGGGAATTCAAAATGAGGTAACCTGTCTTGAAAGCTATTTTGGCAATATAAATAAAGATCCTTTAAAAAATATTCATACCCATTGATCCAAGAATCAAGTCTCTAGAAGTTTCTGAAAACAACTAAATATGCTTAAAAATTAGGTACACTTTAGGGTTATTTAAACAATAAAATATTAGAAACAACTTAAATGTCCAATAATAGGTAATAGGTAAAGGCTAAAGAAAATATGGTATATCCTTAAAATGGAGTATCTTTCAGCCTTTAAAAATGACATAATAAGGGCTATCATGGCTGGTGTGGCTCAGTGGCTTGAGTGTTGGCCTGCAAACCAAAAAGTTGCTGGTTGTAGGCCAGGTCCCCAGTAGGGGGGCATGTGAGAGACAACCAATAGCTGTATCTCTCACACATCAATGTTTCTCTCCCTTCCCCTCTCTCTAAAAATAAATAAATAAAACCTTTTTAAAAACTTAACTTAAAAAATGATATTATAGACTTAATTCCTTAATATGGAAGTAAGACTGCTCACAGGATAATAACTGGAACATTTAAAATGTAAAACTATACACTTGAAACTTGTATGGTTTTATTAACCAATGTCATCGAAATAAATTCATAAAACAAAAAATTACACTAGAAAATATAAAACTGTATGAACAATATGAACCAAGTATTTCCTTTAAAAATATACATTTTATACACTTGGACATACATATATAAAGACTCACAGGTATTGATGAATGTGTAGGTATGAAGGAAATATACCAAAATGTTAATATATATTCAAGGTTGGTGGAATGACCAATAGTTTCTATATTCTTTTATATGCTTTTATTTTCTAAATTTCCTACAATCAGCAGGCTTTGCTTCTGTTGTAAGAAAAACACAATTAATACTATACTATTTTAAAGGTATTTTGTTTCACAAGGTACATTGAATTCTAACCATATATATTCAATTCACAAGAATGATTTATGCACACAACTACAAGTTAATTATAAGTTGGTATTATATATAATCATTTAATTTTATGGGTCGCAATTTGTTCTGCTATCAAACATCACTATGTTGAGTCCTGTTATATTGACATTCTACTATGTCATAATTTTTAAAATGGAAATTACTATGAAAGTATGCAATTTTAATGTCAAAATCATGCTTCTTATTTTTAAAGCAAAAAGCAATAAAATCTGAATTGTTATAGTCTGATTAATGAAGTAAGCAATGGCAAAAACATGTCATCTTGACCATCTGTAAGATATCTCCATTTACACACAAGTAATCTAATATTGATGCTCTTTTGCCTAGGTCAAGATCAACTAGCCACTGAAAATCAAATGGATCTACTTATACAGTACACTTCTTATTTGCTTTAATTAAAACACTGTTCTACAGCATGAGAAAGTAAAGTCTAACATAATACAACACTACTTTTCATCAAACTGACTCCCCAGAATAACTCTAGCAGGCTTTAGATCCCAAAACAAAAGTAGTCCTTGAAGAGGAAGGAAGGAAGGAAGGAAGGAAGGAAGGAAGGAAGGAAGGAAGGA
Organism: Anoura caudifer; assembly: GCA_004027475.1. NCBI lineage: Eukaryota > Metazoa > Chordata > Mammalia > Chiroptera > Phyllostomidae > Anoura > Anoura caudifer. The sequence goes on along the minus strand of PVKU01003406.1, from coordinate 76,052 downwards.
AGGAAGGAAGGAAGGAAGGAAACCAAGTGCAATCTATCATGCTGAATAAAATTAAGTGCTTCATCTTTGACGAGTCCAGATTAAGACAAATTTTACAGCCAGTATACTGTACTGAGCTCCTTAATGAAAATACTGTATTTGCACAGCAAGGATCATCCTTACTGGAGCTATTTAACGAAGCACAAATACTGGATGCTGAAATTAAAAGCAAGTCAAAGTAAACTGACTAATTACAAAGTAATGACAAATTCTACAAATCATGCCAAAGAAAATCCCATTAGTTTATGTTAAGTGGTCAAGGGGCCCCTAAACAGTAGCACAATGGCAGGTAAGCACAATAAGACCAAATGGATTCCATTTATTACTAACACAGAGAGAAGACATGATCAGTATGGTGTCAGTTCCCCATGTCCCCAGTCCCACAAAATAAAACAAAACTGGAGAGAGGGACCAAGTGACAGACAACATGCACAGTTGGTTGCTCTGATACTGAGCAGTCAACTCTGATTGCAGCTTTGCAATTTTATACTTACAGCTAGACAAAGAATGTCCCATGCCTTGCCAGAATGAGGGAAGGAGACAAACTGTCTTGAGGAAGGCTCCCACAAGATACGAGAACAATTAAGAAATGACCTTATACCATCTATCTTACCATGTACCTCAGAGGATCACAGACCCTTCCCCCAAGATTTGAGTCTGACTGTGGTTGAGCCTTGCTTCTGTGGACTTTGTGGATATATGCAAGATCACCAAGGTACCATGCAAGAGCCATTCCACTAATTTGTTACACACATAGAACAAGAAGTCACATACAAAATTGCTATGCTCTTTCCCATAATTTTAAGTTTAGAAATTTGACAAGCATTTAGTATAAACAGCTGCAGAGAGGCATAACATTGAGCCAAACACTATATGGATTTTTTCTTTTTTTAAAGATTTTATTTATTTATTTTTAGAGAGAGGGGAAGGGAAGGAGAAAGAGAGGGAGAGAAACATCAACATGTGGTTGCTTCTCGCATGCCTCCTACTGAAGACCTGGCCCACAGCCCAGGCATGTGCTCTGACAGGGAATTGAACCAGCAACTCTTTGGTTCACAGGCTCATGCTCAATCCACTGAGCTACACCAGCCAGGGCTGGAATTTTTTATAGAATGCATTACCGGCCTTCACGTTTAAATTCCTCTTGGGAAAGCAATGTAAAGCTATTATGGTAGTATTTATTTTTTCCAGAAAAGTTATTAAATTGGTGGTGAATGTTACAATAGAGGAAATATATTAAGTGCAACTGCACTTGGCTATATGCCCATATTAAATAGTAACTTAAACATCTCACAATAGAAGAATGGTTAAATTAAACATGGCACATCCATACAAGAGACTGTTAGGCAGTCCCTAAAAATCATGACATAAGATATTTTTCTTCAATGGAACAGTAGCATAACAAAAATGCTAAAAGAAAAATTTTGAAAAAGAGTATACAATAGATTATAATGGGAAGACTTTTAAGGCAACAACGTCCCATAGATAAATATTGAGAAAATCAGTCACAAGGTGATGAGGCTTTCTACAAAACAGGAAGCAGTGAACATACAGAGCAGTTGTTTGTGAGGGCCTTTAAGCTCTGATCCTACTGAAGATGAGAAACTTTGTAACTCAAAGGCAGCAGATTCATGACCTTAGCTTTGCGGATGGCAAATGGAAGACAAAAGACCAATTTAGAAGATAAAATTATACCAAAACATGCAAAAATACAATTTTAAACAATTCACAGATACACTACTTGGAAAACTGCTAAACCTAAGCACAAAATGTGCATTTATCTCCCAATTTTTCCTAAACTTCATCTATAAATATGATGTTTAAAGATAGGATATTTAAAACAATATATTTCTCCTCAAAGCATTTTATAATTTCATATTTTCAATGCAAACATATTAAATATCATAAACATTACTTAAAATCAATTTTATTTAGTTAACCTAAATATCAAAAAACAGCCAACTATTCTAAAATAAAAAGATACCCAAAGATATCCAATGATGTAATATGACAGTAATAAAAAACACAGCTAATTTGCAACAGTCAAAGTTTAATAACCGTGTCTCTCCTTATAAAGCAATAATAATCTGTTATCCTTTCTCTCTTTTGTTTCTAATAGTTTTCCATTTTTAAAATAATATAACAAAGCAGTAAAAACAAAAGTCAGGGAGACAATGAGGAATCCAATTTGACTGGAGAACAGGGTACATACATGAGCTGTGGGAAACACAGGAAAAAAAGAAAAGACACAAACTCTGCAGGATGCCTGAAAAGGCACCAAGGCTTAACTTAACAAATTTGTTAAACACCTACTATGCACCATACCCTGAACTAACTGTTGGAGTGGCAACAAAATAATTACATGCAAAGAACTTCAAAATCAGTAAGAGAAATGTAAGTAAATACCATATTTCTTTGATTTTATAATGAAGATTTTTTTTCTAATGTTAACATTTCTGAAGTCCATGTATGTGCTTTTTGTGGTAGTGTTTATTTTTTTTTTCAGGAGAAATTATTAAATTGATGGTGAATGCTACAATAGAGGGACCATGTTAATTGTGACAAAGGATCACATCTGTTCTGATGGAGGTATAGAATAATCACTATATGCAGAGGATGATAGGAAAGGGAAAAAATAAAAAAGGATTGATGTGGGATACAAAAGATTAATAGGTGGTCACAAGGTAGAAAACAGAGGGAAGGACATTAAAAATGGAGCAGGAGGTTGAAGCATGGAGACATGGAACAGCATGTAGTTTGGTAGGCTGGAATGTAGAGTTTGGGGCAGTATGCAACTAAACCTGAAGAGCATGTAGGCAAGGAATGCAAGATGGTTATAATATCCCAAAATCAACTGATGTAAGCCCCGGCTAGGTGGCTCAGTTGGTTGGAGCCTTGTCTCATACACCAAAAGTTTGAGGGTTTGATCCCCAGTCAGGGCACATAACTTAGGTTGTGGGTTTGATCCCCAGTGGAAGCATGCACAAGGAGACAACCAATTGATGTCTCTCTCTCTCTCTTTATGCCCCCCTTCCCCTCTCTCTGAAATCCATAGACAAATCCTTGGGTAAAGATTAAAAAAAATATAATTATAACTATTAATGTAATAAAGAACAAAACCCATACATTAGCTTGATAGAGAAGAAACATTTGAGAAAATCCAACACCCCTTTATGATCAAAAACATTAAAATAAGGAAAAGGAAATTTATTACACTTGATAAAAGGCATCTATGAAAAAACCAAAGCTAACAACACATTTAATGAGAAAAAGATTGAATGCAGTCTTACCATTTGCAAGAGCAGGTATGGACCTAGACTGTATTACACTAAGTGAAAAAGTCAGAGAAAGACACATACCATACAATTTCATTTATATATGGAATCTAAAGAAAATAAGTAAACAAATAAAAATAAAACAGACCAATTGTTGCCAGAGGAAAGGGGACTTGGGAGACTGGGTAAAAAAAGGTGAAGGGATTGAGAAGTATAGGTTGGTAGTTACAAAACAGTCATGGGGATGTGAAGTAGAGCATAGGAAATTTAATCAATAATACTGAAATAACTATATATGGTGCCAGATCAGCATTGGAAATATCAGGGGGATCACTTTGTAAAGTATAAGATTATCTAACCATAGTGTTGTACACCTGAAACTAATACAAAATAGTATTAAATGGAAACTGTAATTGAAAAATAAAATTAAAAAGTAAAATAAAAATTACCAGTTATATACAACATAAGAATATGTATTAGCTTGTTTTCACATTTTTTAAATGTTGAAAACAAGGAATAAGCAGTATATTGTTAAGAAGCTGGCTTACTGACTGCAGGTGTTTTAGTAGCTATACAGGTGACAATCAGATTTGCGTATCGGAAAGAGTACTCTGGCTACAATGTGAAGGACTGACTAGACTTGAAGCATGAGTGAAGCCAAGAGATCATGCAGGACAACTGTTGATGGGTCCCGTTAAAGGTGAGGAGAGAAAGACGTAACAACAATGACAGTGAGAATAGAGAGGAAGGAAACAGATCCGAAAGTTATTCAAAGAGCTATGACCAATAGGCCTTAGATCCTAAACTAGATGTCAAGAGTAATAAAGGGGAAGAGCCCAGAATCATTCCCAAGTTTCTGGTCTGGATGACCAGGGAGCCTAGGCTCAATAACAAGAGTTGTTTGGTTTGGTTTGGTTTGGTTTGGTTTGGTTTGGTATTTTGAGTTTGAAGAGACTCTGGAATGTCAATATTCATTTAGTTTTCTCCCTTTAAGAGTAACTATAAAATCTGATTCTCCTTCAAGGCCCATCCTCCATCTCCTTTTATAAAGCCCTCTCTGCTGGTCTACCAATACAATCAGACATCATCTCTTCCTCTTTGAACTTGCATTGCACTTTGTTTTTACTTATGACATTTACCTTACTGTATGTAGCACAGCGTTTCTCAGTCTTGGCATCATTGATATTTTGGACCAGAAAAATCTTTGTGGTATGCGGCAGTCCTGTGCACTGTAGGAGGCTTAGCAGCATTCCTGGCCTCTACCCACTAGATGTCAGGAGCAACCCCAAGCTGTAGCAATCAAAAGTGTCTCCAGATAATACCAAATATCATCCCTTGGGGGCAAGTCTTCCCCTGACTGTGAACCACCTATTTAGCCTATATAACAGGTAAGTCGCTACTTATTTTATACCATTATGAAATCATAAATTCCTTAAAGGCAGCCATTTTACAACCTTGTCCATATACATAAAATAGATATGACACAAATCCATTCTTATAAACTTATTAAACTAGTTTAAGGAGACAATTATCTATGTTCAATTTACTACTTTATTTTATAAATATCTTCAAAAGTAATTGATTTCCTGCTGACACAGACATCCCCAACCAATTAGCTCAAAGTATTAAGGATTTTCATATTGTAATTACTTTTTTAAAAGGGGAAAATTTCTAGGGTGCACATTATAGAGTCTCTTAAGTGCATAATCATTGAACGAAGCCATTTTTTAGTAAAATCCAAATTCACAAATGTTCCAGAATTGGTTGGTCTCCATAAATTCAAATAAAAATTTATATCACAGTTACTTTATTTCTCTCTCTTATCACTTTGAATCCTTAACATTATACACAATATTCTACTGAAACAGACTGAAGTAATTAAAGTGACAACAATCTTTGTCACAAATTATAAAAGAGTACACAGAATTAACAATTTCTGCAAACAGGAAAGAACTTGCTTCCCTATTTAGGAAAAAACTTTTCTTTTAAAAATTCAACATCAAAAATACATTAGAAAATATCCATTGTTTAATTATCCATTACAGTCCATTGACTGGTATTCTGTAAGTGAAATGTTATCACTTTATATTTTATTTAAAACAGGAGAAATATAAAGATTAAAAGATAAAGACTGACCTTTAGCAGACTGAGTAAACTCATTTAATGTAAAATTGTCTTGTTCAGTTTTCTTTAATTACCTAACATGGTTCCTTGCAGTGTATTTTCTTCTATAAAAGGGAAACAGACAAAACTTTCTGAAATTTTTCAAGAATTGACTGAGTCTATAACAATGTTTCAAGAAGTATCCAAATATACCCAATGTGTAGAGAAAAAGAGAAAACTAAAAGAGTTCCTCTTCTAGGCCATGATGATAAACAGCCTCTGCAGAATGAGCCTGATCATCACACAGTTTAAGCATTACTTAGAATGGGATACTGGGATGGCCCTGGAGAAGTATATGGCCTTCTGCAAAGTTTCACTGTGTGCCTTGAAACTCAAACAAATACTACCTCCCAGGAAATCAATATGCTGTAAGATCTCAACTACTTGTATTTGTGAAAAGTGCCCCTAACATCATCTCTTACCTTGTCTATAAGGTTCTGGATTTTGCCCATCTTTATGCTTCTGATGACAAATGTGCAAATCATTCAGTTTATATTACAAATAATCTAAATCAAAATTTTAAACTTTACACAGAATATCCTTATAACTCCAATTCTGAAATATCCCAATCAACCACTTAGGTTCTTTGGCATGTAGTATATATAATTTTTTCAGAAAACATAATAAGTTCATCTATTCTAAAAGGAACTAATTCAGCTGCATACCAAACAGTCTTTTTTTTTTTTTGAGAAATAAAAGCCAAGTTTATTTGTTCATTTCTTGTATTTGAAGTATTCCTTGATGACATCCTTTGCCTGACACTCTTTGCCATAGTCCTTAACCACCACACAACTACGACCAACCATGTTATGGGGTTTTCTCTCTCTGTTGATCTTGCAGAGGCCTACCCAATTCCCCTAGTTTCTTATTGCCATCAACCTTAATTAGGTTGATTTGGTGTTCAGCACAAAGGGCCTCCACAAACTTGACATACATAGGCTCATCAAATTTGGATGCAAACACACAAAGATGGGCTTGGCACTTATCTGAAATTCCGGAGGCTTCAGCAACAAATTTGAATATCCATCAAGCTAACTTGATGGCTTAATTTTGCAAACTACTAAATGAAGAGTTCCTATGTTCCTATCTATCTTGTAGATAATATGAATAACCTACAGATTTGTCAGACTTGTTATGTTCCACACAGTCTTAATTCTGAACTGTGAATTATTCTCCATGCTGATTCCTAAATCATTTTGCACTAATGAATACCTTTCCTATGCTCATCAAGCTTGTTTTCCATGATGACACTGCCTCACTGTTTTAAGATATAAATTTAAGACAGAAGTATCCCCAGACATCTATATTCACCTTCACCTTAGCAAAAGTCAGGTTACTCCTCTCTTCCATTGCTAACACTTCCTCATCCTGACCTTCCTTAGCCATCCTCAAATGAAGGCCCTACTCCTTCTCTTGCATTCTAACACTGAACTCTCCCACCAGTTCCCTCCTCTCAGCCTCTAAGTGTGTTTAAGAAAACACAGAGCAAACCTTAATTAACATCTTCCTTTAACATGCAATGTCATTCTCAACTCTGTATCCGTGAGACTTCTCTTCTGAAATCCTACAACTGCCACTCCTTCCAAATCAAAACTTGATCCTACACTGACTGTTTACTCAAGGATCAGGAATACCTAACTTTACAGAGAGCTTGTTCAAAGTAACTTAATTCATAATAAAATTAAGCCTCATGCCACAATTCCATATCACTTATTGTATACTTCATAAAAGTGTACAATTTTAAATATTGTTATGTAATCCTTTTCTAATTGTTACAAATATAACTGAACACATGCAAATGTTTTATCAACCCAAAGACAACCATATCTTCTCTATTGGCCATAATCACGTTTCCAAAGTTGGAGTTCAATAAATGTTTGCTTAATGAATCTATTCTAAAATCATCAGAAAGACATGAGGACAAGCTATACAAATATAACACACAAAACAAAACATACTGCACACAAAGAACATATATGCATAGCCCATGGACAGGACAATAGTGTGGAGATGGTAAGACGGAGAGGGTGGGGGCTGGGCAAACATGAGCAAAGGGGCAGTGAATGGGGATATCTGTAATAATAAAAATAATAGTAAAAATATTATATAACCTAAGAAGTTAAATAAGCATTTTTCAGCATAAATAACCTATTAAGTAGCATTTATTTTAATAATAAATGCTAATTTATTAGTGGTTATCTTAACAATAGCTTCACTATGAGAAAAGAACACGTTACAATGGAAATAACACTGGAATAGTGAGGGCTACAGTTGGAAACTCTAGCCTCTGACCCACACTCTGCCATAGACTCTAGCCATTTAACTTTGGGCAAATCATTTAACCTCTCTCATCAAGAAGAAGTAATTATTATGGATTCTACCAAGCTCACAGGGTTTTATTAGGATGAATGTGCTTCAAAATTTATAAAGAGCTGTATAAATGGTATTATTTTCATGAAGAACATATCCTCCAATTTAAGATAACATTTTACTTTAAAATGTTAACATGCAAGGAAAATTAAAAGGCAACTATTTGTGCTATAGAAGAATTCATCACTGGGGCAAGAAGATGGCAGTGAGGTAGGTGGGAGTGGAACCCAGTTCTCCCTGTGCCCACCTGAAATGCCTGGCTAATCTTCTGAGGAACACAGTGAACAGTCAACAAAATCCCAGCTTATATGAAGTTTAGAGGCAAAAAATTGCAGAGGACAATGAAAAACAGATGATGAAGAGATTGCTCTGGGACAGTAAGGTCACTGAGATCTGTGTGGGAACCAGGGATGATGTGGCCCCTGGCACAGCGCCTGCTATAGGATACAGGGAGGAGAATTAGAACACCAGCTGCCTCCCCTACCAGAGCAGGGAGGGCAGCCAGAACCAGAAGGGACTGGGATGCTGGAAGTCACTGTGTGGTAGGGGGGGGGCAGGAATAGAGATGAAGTGAAACACACAGAGGCACCCTGTTCTCAATTTCAGTGTGTTTGGTTATATTATGCTTATTTGTTTGTTTTGTTGATTAGGTTCCTGTTAAAGGTGAGATCATATGGTATTTGTCTTTCACTGTCTGGCTTATTTCACTTAGCATGATGCTCTCCAGTTCCATTCATGCTGTTGCAAAGGGTAGGAGCTCCTTCTTTCTTTCTGCTGCATAGAATTCCATTGTGTAAATGTACCATAGTTTTTTATCCATTCATTTACTGATGGGCACCTCGGTTGCTTCCAAACTTGGCTATTGTAAATTGTGCTGCTATGAACATTGGGGTGCATAGGTTCTTTTGGACTGGTGTTTCAGGGTTCTTAGGATATAATCCTACAAGTGCAGTTGCTGGGTCAAAAAGTAGATCCATTTTTAGTTTTCTTAGAAAATTCTATACTGCTTTCCATAGTGGTTGTACCAGTCTGCAATCCCACCAACAGTGTACTTGGGTGCCCTTTTCTCCACAACCTCTCCAACACTTGTTGTTTGTTGCTTTGTTTATGATGGCCATGCTGACTGGTGTGAAGTGGTATCTCATTGTGGTGGCCATTCTGACTGGTGTGAAGTGGTATCATTGTGGTTTTAATTTGCATCTCTCTGATAGCTAGCAATATTGAGCATCTTTTCTTGTGTCTCTGGATCCTCTGTATGTCGTCCTTGGAGAAGTGTCTGTTCAAGTCCTTTGCCCATTTTTTAATTGGGTTGCTTGTCTTCTTAGACTGGAGCCGTGTAAGTTCTTTTTACATTTTGGAGATTAAACCCTTGTCTGAGGTATCATTGGCAAATATGTTTTCCCATATGGTTGGTTCTCTTTTTATTTTAATACTGTTTTCTTTAGCTGTGCAGAAGCTTTTTATTTTGATGAGATCTAATTTGTTTATTCTTTCCTTTATGTCCCTTGCTTGAGGGGACATATCAGTAAAAATGTTACTGCGTGAAATATCTGAGATTTTCCTGCCTATGTTCTCCTCTAGGACTTTCGTGGGGAAAGGGGAAGGGTTTAGAGCAACAAGTATAAAAGACACATGGACAAAAACTAGGGGTGGTAGAAATGGGAGGGAGGTGGGGAGGGCTGGGGCGGTAGGCTGAGATGGGAGTAAAAGAAAACTGTACAAGAACAACAATTAAAATAAAATTAAAATTAAAAATTAAAAAAAGAAACACACAGAGGCAGTACACATCCACTGGGACTGGGGACACCGGCACCAGAGATACTGAGGTGCTGGGCGACACCTGCAGAAAGGAGGAGTTGGGCCATGTTGGACCCTGACTCAGATAGTCTCTGGACTGGCTGGAAAGTTGGGCTGTGTGAAAACCCGGCGCTTGTTAAGAACTGCGGGCAGCTGCTTTGTAAGGAACTCTCAGCATCAGCTGGAATGCTCTGAAGGTGATTTCAGCTGTGCCTGGCCAGTGACTAAGTAAGTGAAACTGCGTGCCCCACTTGTCTCACTCTGCGTTCCCTGAGACTGAGAGGCTGAGCAGAACCTTGCACCCCGTTTGTCTCACACTGTGCATCGAGTGACTGAATAACTGAGCAGAACCATGCACAACCAGCTTGCCTCAGGCTTTGCCTGAGATTTATTCCCTCTGTGCGTCCAGAGACTGAGTGACTGATTTGAGCCTGGCAGCTCACAGAGGACCTGGGCTGGCAGAGGTCAGGGTATTGCGACCCAGACCTGGTCCCCATCCTCTCAAAACTACAGGAAGAGAGAAAAGGAAAGCTCAGCCCCGTCTTCCTGTGGCATCTAGAAAGACCAGCAGAAATCACTACACAAATTTAAAGTCAGCAGAAGGCTTATTTTTTTTTTCTTTTTGGATCCACTCTCTTCTTTTTCTTCCTTCTTTCTCTCTTCCCCAAGTGAAACAATAAGACATGGAGTTACAAAGGATCCAGAGACGGTTTGAAAGGGGGAGCACAAGGTTAACCCAAAAAAACTGAGAAACTGAGACACATGTCATTTTGCTATCCCACAGAGCTGGCATTTTATTGTTTATGTGTATTATCACTATTACCTTTTCGTTATTTTTACCATTTTTATTTTATTAGTATTCTTGTATTTGTCTTCCTTATGTTTAGTTTTCCTTGTTTTATTTCTCTGTTTATTTGCATTGTTTGACTGGTTTTCCTTATTCTTTTTATTGTATTTTAATTTTCCTTCTTTCACTTTACCCATGTTCCAATAACACACAACTCTTGACTGGGTACTTTCTATTCTGGTTATCCAAATGATATATTTCTTGTCATATTATCATTGTTCCAGTTATTAATGTAAATAATGCTGTTCCATACAAATGTAAATACTACACAGCACCTCTCCCTGATCTTAGCCCACTTCATTTCAATCCTGAGCATTATTATTATTGTGGTTAACTCTATTCTTTCTCACACTATGCCTACTTTCTCTCCTTTACTCTCACTGTATCTCATCATCTAACCTTGCATAAGTGCCCTGTTTTCTGGATTCAGCTCACAATCATCCTCTCCTCTAACAAGAGTCTTATTTCTCTTTCAAATTTTATAAAAAGTGGCTAGTTGGGTGAAATATCACACTTAATGCTATATTTATCCAAAGAATCTCCTATCTCTTCTCTACTTGCTGGTACTTTAAATCTCATAAAATACTCTCCTGCTGTCTTAATCCATTTTGCCTACCCCCTACCACTGATCACATGCAAGAATAGGTGGGAGCTATGAACATCAGTATACCTGTTAGAGGAGAAAAACCACCAACAAAGGAATCAACAAAATGTAAAAACCCAAGTAAAACAACAGAGCCCGCACAAACAGAAGAAAGGGCAAACCAAGAGCATCCAGACAAGGAGATCAAAGAGACCATACCACTGACCCCATAGAATTCCTACCATAGAAGTTAACCCTACAAAGACAGCTAGCAGAGCAAAGCATCAGGAAGTGCAGAACAAACAAAATGAGCCATCTAAAATGGGGAGACAAAAAAAGAACATGCAATCAAAAGAAATGGAACACTTCCCGCTAAAAGAGCTAAACAAAATGGAGGTAACCAAACTATCAGACATAGAATTCAAAATAATGGTTATAAAGATGCTCAAGGAACTCACAGACAACTACAAAGAACTGAGTGAGAACTATATCAGCATGAAAAATGAAATAGAAACAATAAAGAAAATAACAGAAAGAAATCAACAATAAAATCTCAGAAATAAAAAACATTGGAAGGAATTACAAGCAGGCTGGATGAAGCAGAGAATTAAATCAGCATACTGAAGGACAAAGTAAAAAAAAAAAAAAAAAAAAAAAAAAAAAAAAAAAAAAAAAAAAAAAAAAAAAAAAAAAAAAAAAAAAAAAAAAAAAAAAAAAACTCCCAGAAGGAGCAAGAAAAGGAAAACAGACTCAGAAAAAATAAAGAGGTGGTAAGGGAGCTGCAAGGCAACATGAAACAGAATAATATCCATATAATAGAGATACCACAAGGAGAAGAAGAACAGCAAGGGATAGAAAACTTGTTTGAAAAAGTAATGATGGAAAACTTCCCTAATTTGATGAGAGAAAAAGTCACAAAAATCCAGGAAACACAGAGAGTCCCAATCAAGAGGAACCCAAAGAGGCCCACTTCAAGACACATCATAATTAAAATGGCAAAATTCCAAGACAAAGAGAGAATCTTAAAGGCAGAAAGGGAGAAAAACGGAGGTAACATACAAGGGAGCCCCAATAAGGTTAGCAGTAGACTTCTCAATGGAAATGCTCCAAGCCAGAAGAGAATGGCACGAAATACTCCAAGTAATGAGAACCAAAGGCCTGCAACCGAGACTACTTTACCCTGCAAGGCTTTCAATCAAGATAGAAGACCAAATAAGGAGCTTCCCAGACAACAGAAGTCTAAAAGAATACACCTCTACCAAACCAGTTCTGCAAGAGATGCTAAAGGGACTGCTTTAAGGAAAGGAAGGAAGGAAGGGAGAGAGGGAAAGGGAGAGGGAGAGGGAGGGAGAGGGAGAGGGAGAGGGAGAGAGAGAGAGAGAGAGAGAGAGAGCGCGCGCGCGCAAGCGCACGAAACATAGGTACGAAAATGGCAATGAATCAGTACCTATCCATGATAACCTTAAATGTAAATGGATTAAATGCTCCAAAGAAAAGACATAGAATAGCTGAATGGATGAGAAAGCATGACCCATACAGATGCTGCCTACAAGAGACCCACCTGAGAACAAAAGACCTTTACAGACTGTAACTGAAGAGATGGAAACAAATTTTCCAAGCAAACGGACAGGGGGAATAAAAGCTGGGGTAGGAATACTCATATCAGATGAAATAGACTTCCAAACAAAGGGCCATAAAAAGAAACCCAGACGGTCACTTCATCATACTCAAGGGATGAATCCATCAAGAAGATGTAAACATTGTAAATATGTATGTACCCAACGTAGGAGCACACAAATACATAAAGAAAATCTTGGAGGACTTCAAGAAAGATATTGACAGCAACACAATTACAGTACGGTATTTTAACACCCCACTGTCAAAAATGGACAGATCTTCCTAACAAAATATCAACAAGGATATTATTGCATTGAACAATGTCCTGGATCAAATAGAAGAAAATACACATTCTTTTCAAATGCACAGGGAACATTTTCAAAGATAGACCACATGATAGGACACAAAACAAGTCTTAACAAATTCAAGAAAATTGAAACAATATCAAGCATTTTCTCTGACCACAAGGGACTGGAAACCAACACCAAGGAAAAAAAACCCAAACATTCAAAATCATGGAGATTGAATACCATGCTATTAAACAATGAATGGGTCAGGAATGAGATCAAGAAAGGTATCAAAAAGTTTCTGGAAACAAATGAAAATTACCTCACAACAATCCATAACTTATATGACACAGCAAAGGCAGTCTTGAAAGGGAAGTTAATAGCGATACTGGCCTACCTAAATGTTGCAGGCACCGTCCAGCAGCGTCCACATCATTATGGATGAATTAAAACATGCACACAGACTGCTGAGTCTAATAAGGATGACTGTAAGGCTTTTCTCTCAAGAGGATCCAAAGCCATGGCCACCGCCATGACAGGTCTTTATTCTAATCTTCTCCTTACATTCCAACATGGTTCCTTCACTATCCCCTTTACAACAAAGGAGCCAATGCCCCTCATTTCATCACAGAAGGAGGATATTAACAAATGAATAGGCAGGCAGTTACACTGGGCCTTGCAAGGTACTTGCAGGGTGAGGGGGTTTCAGCAAAGATCACACTCTCAAACAGCCTAAGTATATTGCCAATCTGATTACCCACGAGCGAACCTACCTGTGGGCGTGGGTCCTGTGCATCTCCGAGTGGGAGCTGGGCCCACGCCACGCAGAAGGGTCTGCCACACCTAAAGAAAAAGAAATATTTCAAATAACCAAACTAACCCTACAACTACAAGAACTGTAACAACAACAACAAAGACAGCCCAGAGAAAGTAAAAGGAAAGAAATAACCAAGATGAGAGCAGAATTAAAAAACATGGAGACTAAAAGCACAATTTGAAGGATCAATAAATTCAGTTCCTGGTTCTTTGAAAAGATAAAATTGACACGCCTTCAAGCAGACTCATCAAGAACAAAAGAGAGAGGACCCAAATAAACATAATCAGAAATGAAAAAGGAGAGAGTACAACTGATACCACAGAAATACAAAGGATTGTAAGAAATTACTATGAAGAACTATATGCCAAGAAATTTGAAAACCTAGGTGAAATGGACAAATTTCTAGAAAAATTTAATCTTCCAAAACTCAATGAAGAAGCAGCAGAACAGCTGATGAAATTAAAGCAGTAATCAAAAAACTCCCAACACACAAAAGCCCTGGACTGGACAGTTTCACAGGAGAATTCTACCAAGCATTTAAGGAAGAGCTGCCCCTATGCTTCACAGACTATTCCAAAAAATGCAAGACAGAAGACTTCCAAACGTTTTCTAAGAAGCCAGCTTCATCCTTATCCCAAAACCAGATAAAGACACAACAAAGAAAGAAAACTTTAGGCCATACAGCCAATAAACATAGACACTAAAATCCTCAAAAAAATATTGGCAAACTGCATCCAGCAATATGCTGAAAAGATCATACGCTATGACCAAGTGGGATTCATCCCAGGGATGCAAGGTTCATACAATACTCTCAGATCAATAAACATAATACATCACATAAACAAAAGCAAAGACAAAAACCACATGATCATATCAACAGATGCTGAAAAAGCATTTGATAAGGTAGAGCATCCATTTATGACAAAAACACTCAGCAAAGTAGGAATACAAGGAGTATTCCTCAACATAATAAAGGCCATATATGAGAGACATACAGCCAACATCATACTCAAGCGGCAAAAACTTAAGAGATTTCCCACTAACATCAGGAACAAGACAAGGTTGCCCACTTTCACCACTTCTATATAAAGCAATATTGGAAGGCCTAGCCACAACTATCAGGCAAGAAGAGGAAATAAAAGGGATTCAAATTGGAAAGAAGGAAACAAAACTGTTACCGTTTGCAGATGACATGATAGTGTACATACAAAATCCAATAGACCCCACCAAGAAACTGCCTGAACTAATAAAAGAATTTGGCAAAACAGCAGGATACGAAGTCAATATTCAGAACTCAAAGGCATTTCTGTGTACCAACAATAAAACATCAAAAATAGAAATCAGGAAAAAACCCATTTGATACATCAATAAGAAAAATAAAGTACCCAAGAATAAACCTAACCAAGGAGGTAAAAGACCTGTACTCAGAAAACTACACAACACTTAAGAAAGACATGATGGAAGATGCAAAGAAATGGAAGCACATAACATGGTCATGGATTGAAAAAATTATCATCATCAAAATTTCCATAAAGCCCAAAGAAATTTATAGATTCAATGCAAAACCTATTAAAGTACTAATGGCATATTTCACAGATGTAGAACAAACACTTCAAAAATTTATATGGAACCATAAATGATCCCGAATAGCTACAGCAATTTTGAGAAAGAACAAAGTAAGAAGGATCACAATACCTGATATCAAACTTTATTACAAGGCCACTGTAATCAAAACAGACTGGTTCTGGCATAAGAACAGACAGGTAGACCAATGGAACAGAACAGAGAGATCAGAAATTAAACCCAAGTCTCCATGGTCAATTAATATTTAACAAAGTCCTAGAGGGAAACACAGGCAGGAAAATCTCAGATATTCCACTCAGCAATATTTTCACTGATCTGTCCCCTAAAGCAAGGGACATAAAGGAAAGAATAAACAAATGGGATCTCATCAAAATAAAAAACTTCTGCATGGCTAAAGAAAACAGCATTAAAATGAAAAGGGAACCAACCATATGTGCTAACACATTTGCCAATGATACCTCAGACAAGAGCTTGATCTCCAAAATATATAAAGAACTCACATGACTCCACACTAAGAAGACAAGCAGTCCAATTAAAAAATGGGCAAAGGACTTGAACAGATACTTTTCCAAGTAGGACATACAAAGGGTCCTGAGACATATGAAAAAAATGCTCAGTATTGCTAGGTATCAGAGAGATGCAAATTAAAACCACAATGAGATACCACCTCACAAGTGTGAGAATGGCCATCATAAACAAAGCAGCAAACAACAAGTGTTGGAGAGGTTGTGGAGAAAATGGGACCCTAATGCACTGATGGTGGGATTGCAGACTAGTACAACCACTATGGAACACATTATGAAATTTCCTAAGCAAACTAAAAATGCAACTGCCTTTTAACTCAGCAATTCCACTTGTAGGATTATATCCTAAGTACCCTGAAACACCAATCCAAAAGAACTTATGCACCCCAATGTTCATAGCAGCAGAATTTACAATAGCCAAGTGCTGGAAGCAACCTAGGTGCCCATCAGTAAATGAATGGATCAAAAAACTATGGTACATTTACAGAATGGAACTCTATGCAGCAGAAAGAGAGAAGGAGCTCCAGGGCCTTCACCTGTGTAACAAAATCCGATGTTGCCAACAATAAAAAGATGAGTGAGATGAGTGGTTGCCAAGAATTGGGGAGCCAAGAGGGGAAGCAGGTGGAGAAGGATGAACAGGAGGAGCACAAAGGATTTTGAGGTCAGCAAACCTCTTCCACACAACACTTAAAGGTGAATATTATATATATATATATATATATATATATATATATATATATATAAGGTGAATATATTATATATTAAAGGTATTATATATTTGTTCAAACCTGCAAAATATACAACACCAAGAGTGAACCCCAATGCAACTCAGGGACTTTGGATGATAATGATGTGTCAATGTAGGTTCATAAATTGTAACAAATGTATCACTGTGGTGTGGGATGTTGATAATGGGGAACACTCTACATATGTAGAAACTCACTGTACTTTCTGCTCAATCTTGCCGTGAACCTAAAACGGCTCTTAACAAATAAGTCAATGTTTTTTAAAAAGTCAGGTGCTGCAGAATTTTTCTGGCTCCATTGTACAACCTGATACAATGCACCATGCCCCACAGTTGAAGAGGTGAACCTGCACATGTAGGAAATACTAGAGTTGACTCTTGGTTTACAGGAAAACACGTGACGAGTCAGGACACAGCACAATCAGATGTACATAAGATTCAGAAATCTGTTCCACAGATGTATTGTTTATGGACATAAAGAAGTATGCAAAAGCAGAGGAAGCAGCTGCAAGTAGGCTCAGCCTTATTTGTAGCACTGGTGACCAAGTCAAATATGAAAAGTCTCGGAATTAGTTAAGGCAGCCACTAAAATCATTTTCAAGTTTTGTTAAGGTCAACAAATCATTACAGTATCCAGACAGACTAAAAGATCTAAGCAATATCCCTTTGTCTTGCCAAGCCTACCTATACACCATCAAAGATGAGACATTACAAGAGTCAGCTACTTTCAAATTCTGATCCCTGTTTTTATGTATTTATATAGGTGATGATTTTTATCAAAAAGTATCTCAGGCAGATCTATTCAAAAAGGCCACAAGCACAAACCACCAATTGGAAACTCAAATAAATTACCAAACTACCCTTTTACATATTAATCTCCTGGAAAGGTAGCCATAATTAGTAAGCTTTCAGCTCCCATGAAGGTAGGTATCCCATGAAGGTAAGGAGAATGAGACTGAAGTGGGAAGAAGAAACAAGAACAGCAGCAGAAGGGAGAGGGCAGATGAAGGAAGCAGGCACCACAAACGCAAAGAGAGGTAAGAAGACATCGAAGAAAGCTTTTGCCAACTGCTACCTACTATCCATTTTCCCTCATAACAAGACTATTAATAGAGAAAACAAGATTTTGCTGCAACATATTTGGGGGGCACTATTTTCTTAATACAAACTTATCAAACAGTATTAAATGTGGACTTCTGGCAAGATGGACACATTCATCCAGACCGGTAGGAGGGGCGGAGTCTGGCAGGTGGGTGGAGAGGGGTTCTAGCAAAGTGGTGGCTGGTTGACCCCAGCTCACAAGGCAGCAGCAGGAAGACCCTGGGATTGCAAGGTGGGTGTGGGTGAACCCAGCAAAGCAGTGGATTGTGGAGAAGTGTGACATACAAGGTGGCTGGCGGACCTGACAGTCCCACATTCACGTGCAGATAAACCAGGTGAAACTGAGGAGTGAGACAGACTGTGCAACCCAGGGTCCCAGCTAGGGGAAATAAAGCCTCAAAACAACAATTGAAAGCACCTGTGGGGGTTAAGATGCCAGGAGAAACACCCAGCCTCACAGGACAGTTCACTGGAAAGACCCACAGGGTCCTAGAATGTACACAAACCCACCCACATGGAAATCAGCACCAGAAGGGCCCAATTTGCTTGGGGGGTGGGGAAAGTGACTGAAATCTGGCACAGAGTGGAGCAAGTGCCATTGTTCCCTCTCAGACCCTTGCCCCACATACAGCAGCACAACCCAGCAACTGGGTTGCCCCACCCTGAACACCTATGGCTCCACCCCTCACTACATAACAGGCTCATCAAGACAAAAAAAAAATGTCCCAAACAAAAGTACAGATCAAAGAGCCAGAAAAAATACAACTAAGTGATGAAGAGATAGCCAATCTATCAGATGCACAGTACAAAACACTGGTAATCAGCATGCTCACAGAATTGGTTGAATTTGGTCGCAAATTAGATGGAAAAATGAAGGCTATGCTAAGTGAAGGAAAGGAAAATGTACAGGGAACCAACAGTGAAGGGAAGGGAACTGGGACTCAAATCAGTGGAGTGGACCAGAAGGAAGAAAGAAACATCCAATCAGAAAAGAACAAAGAAACAAGAATTCAAAAAAATGAGGAGAGGTTAGGAACCTACATGACATCTTTAAATGTTCCAACATCCGAATTATAGGGGTACCAGGAGGAGAAGAGGAAGAGCAACAAGTGGAAAACTTATTTGAACAAATAAAAAGGAGAACTTCCCCATTCTGGCAAAGGAAATAGACTTCCAAGCAGTCCAGGAAGCTCAGAGAGTCCCAAGGAAGTTGGACCCAAGGAGGAACACACCAAGACACATCATAATTACATTACCCAAGATTAAAATAAAGGAGAGAATCCTAGAAGCAGCAAGGGATAAGGGGACAGTCACCTACAAAGGAGTTCCCACCAGACTGTCAGCTGATTTCTCAAAAGAGACATTCCAGGCAAGAAGGGGCTGGAAAGAGGTATTCCAAGTCTTGAAAGGCGAGGACCTACATCCAAGATTGCTCTATCCAGTAAAGCTTTCATTTAGAATGGAAGGGCAGATAAAGTGCTTCTCAGATAAGGTCAAGTTAAAGGAGTTCATCATCACCAAGCCCCTATTATATGAAATGTTAAAGGGACTTATCTAAGAAAAAGAAGATAAAAAAAAATGTATGGTAAAATGACAGCAAACTCACAATTATTAACAACCACACCTAAAACAAAAACAAAAACAAACTAAGGAAACAATTATAACAAGAACAGAATCACAGAAATAGAGATCACATGGAGGGTTAGCAACAGGGGAGTGGGAGGAGGAGAGAGGGGGAAAAGATACAGAGAATAAATAGCATATATGGTAGGTAGAAAATAGACAGGGGGAGGGTAAGATTAGTAGGGTAAGATTAGTATGGGAAATGTAGACGCTAAAGAACTTATAAGTATGACACATGGACACGAACTAAAGGGGGTTGCGGATGGGAGTGTGTGTGCAGGGTGGAGGGATGTGCAGGGGGAAATGGGACAACTGTAATAGCATAATCAATAAAATATATTTAAAAAACAGTATTAAATGTAAACCAGAGTAATGCATGCAAACTGAAGAAAGTATAGCTTCCTGGTAAGTTTCTATTCACTATAGATATAATATGATGAGAAAATAAGAGTTTCTACCTGAAACAAGTCTATTAAAAAGAATATTCAACTGAAATTTAAATTCTTAATTCCTAGTTTGGGCTTTGACCCTCTCAGCAAGTCACTTTAGGTTTGTCAGTAAACTTTTATCAGTTTTCATTCACTCAAACAATAAACTTTTTTTAAATTTTTAACTTTTTTATTGTTGTTCAAGTACAGTTGTCTGTATTTTCCCCCTCCACTCCCGCCACCCTAGCCATCCCCTCCTCCCTCCCCTGATTCCACCCCCACTTGGTTTTGTCCATATGTCCTTTATAGTTGTTCCTGAAAACCTTGCCCCCTTTCCCCCTCATTATCCCACCTCCCCTCTGGTTACTTTCTATTTGTTCTTAATTTCAATGTCTCTGGTTATATTTTTGCTTGCTTGTTTGTTTGTTTTTTATTAGGTTCCACTTAAAGGTGAGATCATATGGTATTTGTCTTTCACCACCTGGCTTATTTCACTTAGCATAATCCTCTCCAGGTCCATCCACACTGTCAGGAAGGGTAGGAGCGCCTTCTTTCTCTCTGCTGTGTAGTATTCCACTGTGCAAACATACCATAGTTTTTTAATCCATGCATTTACTGATGGGCATATAGGTTGCTTCCAGTACTTAGCTATTGTAAATTGTGCTGCTATGAACACTGGGGTGCATAGGTTCTCAAACAATAAATATTTCTTGAGTATCTTTAAAAAATTAGCTATTTAGAATTTCACAAACCTAACTGCACATTAGAAGCACCTGGGAAGTCTCTAGGCCCCTGAGGATCTGATTTAATTGGTCTAAGGTGGGGCTCAAGGATACTTTTAAAAAAACACTCCCTTTGTGATTTGAATATGCAGCCAAAGTGGAGAACCACTGGCCTATTTCATATTGCATGTATGTAAGGAACAGAAAAATAATGTATAAAGCCTTCCCTACTTCTTTTGAAATGTATCCATTTCCCCTTCTCATCCAATTCTGTTTTAACCAAGATTCTCACCACCTCACACCACGACTAACACAATAGCTTCTTACCTATTTTTTGTTCTTCCAATCTGTTCCCAATCTAATAAACCACTACATGGTAGTCTGATCAGTTTGCATCTGAAACATCATCCCACTGAGGGTCACTTTAAATATAGCAATATCAACAAACAACTGTGCTCATCAAACAAAGGATATACAACGCATATATGTATGTGTATTTTTGTGTGGATATGTGTATATACTGTATGTATATACAATCTCAAACATGCAGCTCTGACCTGTGTGGCTCAGTCCTGAGGAGTGAAAGGTAACCGGTTCGATTCCCCATCAAGGCATAAACCTGGATTGTGGGATTGGTGCCCAGTTGGTCCCCAGCCAGGAAGCATAGGAGAGGCAACCATTCATTGTTTTTCTCCCTCTCTTTCTCCCTCTCTACCCCTCTCTCTAAAAATAAACAAATAAAATCTTTTTTAAAAATCTCTAACATGCTCTATTGTTCTTCAGTTCCAGTGTACCTACCTTCATTTATACATAATGCCAATCTCCTTACACACACTAATACTACACCTAAATGTTCATGGCTGAATTTTGTTTAAAAAATGGCAAATTAGTTACTCACAGATTTCTCATCTAAATTCTGAAGTGTTTCCACAAAGAACATACATTCAAGTGAAAAAGTAAAAGTAAAATGAAGTGGAATTATCTCAAAAATTCCTGTGTTACTGTAGACCCTGATCAAATTTATGATGAAAGAATGCTTTACCAAGAACAAATACGGTTCTGGTTTCTGTTAATGCCTGCCCCAGAAAACCAACAGAAGGCTTAAAAGCCAACGACTATAATCACATGATATTTATATTTACAAAAAGTATTATCAAGTACAACACTAACCAAATATATAACTTATTCCCTGCCTTTTAGGACCTCTCCGTCTATCTCCTCAGAGACAGCAAGACATAAACATAAAAAGAAAATAAAGCCAGCACTAGCACATAAATGGTAAAGACAATCAGGACCATGGGAGTTCAAAGAAACAGGAGACTGCTATGGACTAAGGTAGTTGAAGAGAGTTTCTTGGAAAAGCTGGGTCTTGAACAAAATTAAAGAGGTGGAGAAAAGAAGTAAATCCCAAGCACGTGGATGACCTTCTACAAGGATGAGGCAGAAATTCATAAAATATATTTGAGGGACAGGGAGTTAACCTAGTTGGAACAGAGGGTTCTGTATAGGAGCTTTGGGGGAGGTAAAGTTACAATGGTAATTGGAGCCAGACAGTAAAAGCCCTGAATGCCAAGCTAAGGTGCTTAAACTCTGTCCTACAGATAGACAGATCCTTTATAGGTTACAAAGAACAATAAACAAATCAATATATCCCTATAATGACACAGTCTCAAACCATTTCTATTGAAGCCTTTGAAGAACATACCAAGTAGTATAATATTTTGCCAATATATTCATGAATATGTGAACATTAGAAAATCTGTTCAGAGTGAAGGAGTAAATACTCAAAATGTGCTTTCCAAAACACAGAACTCAGTGATCAATTACACATTCATAGTTCTTAGGATAATTCCTAAAAGAATAACTGGGTTGAAGGCTTCAATTTTAGGCTGTCTTCCTCTCCCCACCCTTTTCAAACACATATCTTGATTCAACAGCTAGAATCTGAGTACACTGAAATCATGTTATTATGAACATAAGGAGCCATTTATTAGTTCTCATTATGGGTGAATTTACTTACTATATTGTTTCAAAATTAGTACATCTATTAAAATATTTTGTCCATGATTTCTTTCAGCAAAGCAAATGAAAAGACAAATATAAATAATACAAAGATTATGAAAAGCAAAACATCCATTTTATTACACCAAAACACACCTAAAATATACAGCATTTGTTTATAAGGAAGAGAGAGAAAAGACAATGTGTTCATAATAAAAAATACCATCCACAACAAAGAGTACCAGAGAGTATATGAAGAACATTACAATAGCCCATTTCTCATCCAAAATGAAAACCCATTAACCCACAACTCCTTTATAAAGGAGTAGATTATGTTTCTCAAAAATACCCTTAAATTTTTTTGGCAATTTCTTCTATGAACATTAAGACTTACATAACTCAAAACAAGGCTTCTTGCCCCTGGTAACCAGACATTTAAGTGACTGATGATTTAATTTGCAGCAAATACTAATTTAAGCTCTACCACCTTCTCAACACCAGGAAAATGAAAAATCTCGGTCTTGAAGGCATACAGGATAAGAAGGCAAGAATATTCTAAGATGACCGAAACAGAAAATAAGAACACAAATACCATGGCAATACTGCTGCTGTACTATGAAATACTATGAAAGGGGATATAGCATTCTTGCAAGCACGTATGCCTTTAAGGAATATGTATAGATTACGATTTTATGTATTGTTTCCACCCCCAACCCCTGCCTCGGAAAAGATGAGAATATCCAGGATAGTTGGAAGAAGTGCATTAAGGAAGGTGTCAATACCTCCCTCCCCAACCCTTACAGGGGAAACTCGCTTTAACAATAATGTTCTTTCAGCCCTTACATCCCACCCGATTTCCATACATCTTCCAGTCAGCATTCCTTTCCCCCCTCCCCTATCCCCTTCTCTGCCCCCCACATTCACAACAAGCGGCTCCGACTTTGTCAGTTTGCCACCCGGTTGCACCCGCCCAGACTAGCAGTCCAACAACGGAGCCACGCAGCCACGCACTCTCCCCACCTCCTCGTTCTTAGCTTTCCCTCACCACCCCATAACCGAGTCCTGTCACCTGCTTGGGTGGTGTCCGTCAGGTCGTAGCCACTGCCCGGGAACTCTCGGAGTTTCCTACCACTGAGGCTAAGGATGCCGGAGTTGCCTGCCTCCTCGAGGGCCCGGTCCAGACTCCTCGCGGTGTGTTGTGGCTGCAAGCTCCCGGGATTCCACTGAGGCCCGTTAGGGAAAGGCTGACCGAAAAGACTCGGTACCGGGATGGGCAGCACTAGGGTCCCGCCGCTGCCGCCTCCCGCTCCACTACCTCCTCCCGCTGTTCCACCGCCACCGCTACTTCCACCTCCACCACAACCGCCGCCCCCACTGTTACCACCAACTCCCTGACTCGCCGCCATGTTCCTGGGAGAGAGAATAGCCCCCGACTATACTCCCAGCTTCTGCCTTGAGTATAGGGATTGTTAGAACGCATGCGCAGCCTGGGGGCGGAGTGGGAGGGGGGCGAGGTAGAGTGGGAAGGAACTAGGCGGCGGGCTTGGAGGAGGTGTTGGGTGGGGAACAGACGGTTTTGAAACTTGCGGAACGTTTGCATTAAGAAATGTGTGATCAGAGAAAGGATGCTAAATGCCGGTTCCGTTGCTTTGGGTACCAAAATCTTACGAAGTGTCAGCAGATTGGTCATTTGGCGATATGTCCCCAAATACGTAAATTGCTTCACCTTTTTCTTTCTGCTAGACAAAGGCAAATATATTAGGTGGGATGAAAGAGATTCGTTTCGGAATATATTGAAACAGCATTTAGAACTATCAGTCACCTTATTGAAACGCTTACCGCAAATGCTTCAGGAATCGTTTACCAGTGTTAATAAGGAGAGAAATGTTAGGGATCATTTCGGGAGGAATATTGGTGCAGAAGTGCTTTGAGTTTTAAGCACATAATGAATTTTGCCATAATTTACAGTTCTAAAATAAGAAAAGAACTCTTCAAATGTTTTCAAGGAAGCATCTCGTTTTCAGTGTGTGTGGGTCTGAGCCGAAATGCCGCCTTCCAAACCTTTGGAAAAGTCTGTATTCTGTTCTATCATTCTTTGAAGTTGTGCCAAGATCGCCAAAATATCTTGAGTTTCTTCTCATGGTGAAACAAACTTAAAGTTTATTTTTGAAATACAGGTTTTGGTTTTAGGTGGAATTCTGAAGGTTTAACACTGAGCATATGAAGCTAAAGAATCTTGGATTTTAGCAGTTCATTCTTAGAACCTGAACGCAATTATTCTGGCCACTGCCACCCCACCATCCCTAATCACAGTTATTGAAATCTTTTTCACTAATAGCCAGTAAAATTACCCAATAAAACTATCAGAATGCTTGGGCATATTTAGTTATTATTAATTTGAATGCCATATGCATCTGTTTTACACTCATTTCAATTTGAACAATCTATCAACAATCTAATTTTCTTAGCGAAATCTCCACAAAAGTTTATCTGCCATAGATTCTACTTCAGAAAAAAAGGACAGGAAAGAATTACAACTTGTCTAAATTGCTTCATGGCCATACAGGTTAATTAAAATGATTATGTTGCAAGAAATTACATTTGCCATATGCATGACCCACAAAAGGAACAAAACCCTGAGAATCAGACTCTAAAACGAATTAGCAAGTAAAATCAAATTAGTTAAACCCACTGGTGTCAGAAAGAAATGTTATAACTTATACCTCATCTTTCTTATATCAAAATCAAATCAAGTATCAATTCAGAACTTCCAGAATCAAGAGGGATGAGAAGAGAAACTAAATTCATTAGATGAAATATTAAGAAAGAACCTATTTTAATAATTAGCCAATAAGAATTTTTGCAATTAGTTAAAACAATATATTAGACTCCAGAAAAAATATGCTCTTGAAATCAGGATGCCTGACAAGTGAAAAAGGTTATGTACAACCAAATTTAAAAAGGAAAATAACCTTTGAAAGAATTAAAAGATAATCTAAGAAAAACAAGAAACCTACAAAATGTACTAGGTATACATGAAAATCGGGCAAAATAATACATTCCATAAGAACCCCAAGGCCATAAGGAATGTTAAAATATAAATAGAGGTTTCCTTGGACAGTGTGGCTGAGTTGGTTGGCGTATCACCCTGCACACCAAAAGATTGGAGGTTCCATAGGCTATCAGGACCCATACCTACCTTGTGGGTTCCATTCTCCACCCCTCCCCCACGCTGAGATGTGTATGGGAGGCAACCAATGATGTTTCTCTCACACATCAATATTTCTCTCTCCTTTCCTCTCTGTAAATGCAATAAACATATTTTTTAAAAGATAAGCCGGGAAACATTACATTTTTTTTTAGAGTTTGTTGAGCATTTATTTATTGGAATTGGACACTGCTAAACCAGGAGTGGTTATAAGCATTCTGATGACAGAAACAAGAGGAAAGACTTGAGGATAAAGTAAGAAAGAAAAAAAAAAAAGGAAATTATTGGATTGGATATAGCTTACAGCCTAGCTGGCCATGGATGATTGGTTGACCTTAGTGTTTTGATTTCATACCCTCAAGTCCTTTAAAATGGATTTAAATTTTGGTTTGCTTATGTAGGCCATCATGGCATTAGAGCTACTTCAGTCTAATGGTCTCCTTGTTTAATCAATTTAACAGGAGGTAAAAGATTTAGAAGAAAAAGCATAAAATTTAGTAACTTGTTCCAACCTTTTAATTGCCTTTGTAATACTCAGAAAAATGACTTTAACTCTCAGTTTCTTCACAGGTAACAGTGATAATTAACAACAACAACAATATGTAAATTGTGCTCACTGTTTACCAGGAACTATTCTAATTGCTTTACATACAAGGTGATCAAAAGTTAGGTTTATAGTTGTTCATATGGAAAAATACATGCAAGTTATGATTACTACAATAGCTTTATTAACTCAAAGGAATGTCACAATGGCACAGTGTGCTTAGGTACAATCTCATAAATGCTTAGATTGCCAGCCTTCATTATTTGCACATTTTTGTAGTCTATTTGCTATACTCAAGCACACTTTGGCACAGAGTTCTTGCCTACTTTTGCCCACTCCTGTATATTAAGTCATTCAATTTTTATAAAAATCCTGTAAAATAAGTACTATTATTCTTCCATTTTATGGTTGAGGAAAAGTAGTAATTAGGTCACATATGATTATTGTAAGAATAAATAAGATTGCAAATGTAAAGTGCCATCACAATACTTGGCATTCATTTATTCATTTAATAAATATTTATTGAGTATTACACTG
Organism: Anoura caudifer; assembly: GCA_004027475.1. Taxonomy (NCBI): domain Eukaryota; kingdom Metazoa; phylum Chordata; class Mammalia; order Chiroptera; family Phyllostomidae; genus Anoura; species Anoura caudifer. The sequence continues at coordinate 49,237 of PVKU01003406.1, read as the reverse complement.
TACCAGGAACTATTTTCTGTGCAAGTAACAGTATAGCATTAGATGCTCAATACCTATTCATCTCTTTACTACATTTCTGTCCCCCTCAAGGAAGAAAATAATGTGATAAAGAATATACAAAGATGAAGAGCAGGGTAGGGGGTGAGGGGATGGAGGGAATGAGCAAAAAAGATAAAGGACTCATGGACATGGACAATGGTGTGGTGATTGCTGGAGGAAGGGGATGTAAGGGGACTAAGTGGCAATGGAAAATAATACAATAAAGATTAAGTAAAAAAATAAAATTAAGAGAAAATAAAAATAAAGAATATAAAAAGTGGAGGAAGCCACGGGAGAAATCAGTTAATTCCTTGAGAATTGCAGGCAAAGAGATATCTCTCATATTGCATGCAATTTTTGTTTTAGATTATACTAGAGGATATTTTACAATGATTACCACTTCAGTGTTATTCTTGATGTGCACACATTGGTAATTGGTCAAATTATAGTCAATACTCAGAATCACAAGCCAAACTTACAAAGTGAATGTTAATAAATCACCAGGACTAGATAACATATATTAAAGATTATAGAAGGAAAATAAGGGGTTTAAAAAAATGCAGCCCCTATTAAATAAGCACTGGCAGGCTACAAATGTGATTTGTATTCAAAAGAACTATACAGGAGACTTCTGAAATTCCAGGCCAATTTATATTCACTGTGATTTCAATCAATTTGGTAGTTACCCAATATCTATAAATAATATAGAGGAAGAAGGCATAGTTCAAAGCTTCAATTTCTTTTATTAGAGATCAAGATTATTGGGACAGACTATGAAGCCAGAGAAAATATGTGGGTGGTGATAACCTCATATTTCACACTTCCAGGCTCCAACAGGTGTAGTTAGTGTAAGAAAATAACATATTTTCCCACTTTTTTGTAGTTTTAAAAGTCTGTTTATTAAAACAGCTAACTATAGTCTTAAATAATGGAGCAGATAATTCTAAGGTACCAATTAGTAAATAACTAGGTTATCCTTGGTGACCTCATTACTTCTATTTTGTATATCTTAAACATTACTTAACAAAATCTTCATTTTATGTTTTTTCAAGCTAAATAATTCCATTTTATTGTTGTACACAGTGTGAACACAGGAGTAACCATAGTTCAGAGTAGAGGCTGAATCTTATTGGGGTTTGGAGGACCATGAATGCTAGAGAACAAGTTTGAATTTAATTTAATAAGCAAGGGTGGACCTCTGGAAGTTTCTAAGTAGGGAAATAACATAACTGAAGCACATTAGGATGATTTTTCTTGTAGGAATATAAAGTATACAGTTAAAGAGGGAAGTCTGTAAGTAAAGAGTCCAGAGCTTTCTATAAACCATCCCAACTAATTTACTCAAATATTTGATAAATCAGGAAAGACTTTCATTAAAATCTTAATTTTAATACCTCTACTTAAATTAAACTTTTTTTTAGTACACATACATAAAGTTCTAGAGGACTTTAAAATTTTCTTCACTGGTGATGGCTTCTCCTACTGGTCATAAGCAATAGCCTTTTAATAGGTTGGCAAAACTAAAGACATAAATGCACCATACTGTTTGACTACTCTCCACTGCTAAGTCACTATTTTCTCTGAGCTACTACAATAGCTTCTTAACTAGCCTTTCTGCTTCTACTATTCTAACACTTAATAATTATGTGGCCTTTGGCAAGTACCAATAGTTCAGCTTCTTTGTGCCTACCTTATAAGGATATTGTGAAGATTAGAATTACATAATATATGTAGACAACCTAGAAGAGTATATATAGCACATGGTAAGTACTCAAAGAACATTAGGTAGTATCATTGTCATTATCATTATCATTAACATACTCTGCTTGCTAGCAATATCTAGCACTGAAAGGCAAATTATCTCTTAATTGCACAAGAATCCTGTGAGGGAGGCATTATTATTATCCCTATTTTATAAGTTAAGAAACCATGGTTCAGAGAAATTAAGTAACTTGTCCAAGGTCTCATATATGATCATCTGTGCAGAAAATACAATAGAACAAAAAAGGTTACAACAAATGAGTTTGACAAGGATGAAGAATAGAAAATCTGACATGTAAAAGAGCTGTGCACTTAAAACTAAAAACCATTGCTAAGAGAAATTTAAAAAGACATAAATAAATGAAGAGGTATATCATCTTCATGAGTTGGAAGGCAATATAGTAATGATGTCAATTCTCTCCAGAGTCTCAGCAGGCATTTTCACAGAAACTAACAAGCAAATCTTCAAATTCATATGCAAATGCAAAGGACCTACAATAGTGAAAATAATTTGGAAAAAGAAAACAATATTTGAAGATCAGGACCACCAAAATTCAAGACTTACTGTAAAGCTAGAACAGTCAAGATAAATAGAGGAATGGCACAGAAGAGAAAGTCCAGATATAAATGTCTACACATGGAGAAATGGCTTTAGACAAAGGTGTAAAGACAAGTCAATGGAAAAAGACAGTTTCAACTAATGCTGCTAGCACAATTGAATACCTGTAAGAAAAAAGACAAACTTGGACCCACACTTCACATCACATAAAAATTAACCAGTAATGTTGCCCTGGTTGGTGTGGCTCAGTGGATTGAGTGATGGCCTGCGAGCCAAATGGTCATAGGCTTGATTCCTACTCAGGGCACATGCCTGGGCTGCAGGCCAGGTCCCCAGTAGGGGGCGTGCAAGAGGCAACCACACGTTGACCTTTCCCTCCCTATTCTCCTTCCCCTCCCTCCCTTCCCCTCTTTCTAAAAATAAATAAATATCCCTGAGTGGTGTAGCTCAGTGGATTGATCGTGGGCCTGTGAACCAAAGGATCCTGGTTCGATTTCCAGTCAGGGCACATGCCTGGGTTGCAGGCCAGTTCCCAGCAAGGGATGCATGAAAGGCAACCATACATTGATATTTCTCTCCCTCTCTCCCTCTCTCCTTCCCTTCCTCTCTAGAGATAAATAAATTTTAAAAAGTTTAAAAAATAAAAATAAATAAATAAAATCTTTAAACAAGATTCTTGTTAAAAAAAATTAACCACTAGTGCATCATAGATTTCAATGTAAACCTGAAAGTTAAAATAGAACATAGGAAGAAGTATTTGTGGCCTTGATTTAGGCAAAGATTTCTGAAATATAACATCAATAGCATAATCCATAAAAGAAAAAATGATAAATTGGTCTTCATCAAAATTATGAATTTCTGATTCCTTGAAAGTCACTGGAAGGGAATGAAAAGACAAACCACAAAATGAGAGAAAATATTTGCAAATCATATATATGATAAAGACTTCTATCTATACTATATATATATATAACTTTCCAGAGTTATGAGTCACAAGTAATAATAAGAAAACAAATAACCCAATAAAAACGAGCAAAATATTCAAACACTTCAACAAAGAAAATATATGGATGGCAGACAAGCACACGGAAAGATGCTCAACGTATTCTGGTGGGTGTGGGTCAGTTGGTTGGGTATCACCCCACAAACCAAAAGGCCACAGGTTCGATTCCAGTCAGGGCACCTTGAGCAGGTTGTGGGTTCCCAGTTGGGGCACATGCAGTAGGTGACTGAATGATGTTTCTCCCTCACATCAATGTTTATCTCCCTCTCTTTCCTTTTCCCTTTCCCTCTCTCTGCAATCAATATAAGACAAAAATTTACCAAAAAAATTCTCAATGTCATTAGTTATTAAGAAATGAAAAAATAAAACTGTTAACACAATATTAGTACATACCTATTAGAATGGCTAATATTAAAAATATTAACCATACCAAGAGTTGATGAGGATGTGGAAAAACTGGACTCTTCAGAAACTGCTATTGAAAATGTAAAGTAGTTAAACTACTTTGGAAACAGTATGTGAGCTTCTTAAAATATTCAACACACACTCAACAAATGATCCAGCTATTTCACTTCTAAGCACAGCAGGTCCTTAAATAATGTTTTGTTCAATGTTATTTGGTTGATGAGGAAACAAATATCGATCCCTGCCAGGGCCACTGTGCATTAATTTGCATGTCTCCCCATGTCTGCATAGTGTTTCTCCATGTACTCCAGTCTTCTACCACATCCCAAACATATGCACATTAGGTAAATTGGTGTGTCTCAATTGTCTCAGTCTGAGTAAATGTGGGTGTGTATGTGATGTGTTCTATGATAGAAGGGCATCCTGTTCAATGTGGGTCCTGCCTGAGTTGCTGGAAGAAGCTCCACTCACCCACCACCTTGTACTGGAATCAGAGGGCTGGAAAATAAATATCTTACTTGTTTTTATTCATTTTTCTTAAATGTATGTATAACTGACATTTACTGCAACATTTAATATTAGGAGTGTTTTGGGTCTTTATTTAGAAATTTGCAGATGTTTTTGTGATCAGAAATAGGCTGTAGGAATCTAACTCTTGTTTCTACCAATTAGTCTATGATACAATGGTTTCTTTATACTCCATTTTGCTTCAAGAGGCAATTTCCAAGAAACTGCTAACAACATTAAGTGAAGACTTAATGTATTTACTCAAGAGAAATGAAAGATCATGTACATACAATGACTTAATCATGAATATTTAAAAACTGAAAACAACCTAAGTGTCCATCAACAGGAGAATGGACATATTGGATTATGTCCATACCATGGAATGCCTTCAAGTAATAAAAGTAATGGACTATTGATACAACATGATAATGTGAATGAATTGCAAAATAAATACATTGAGTGAAAAAAGCCAGAAAAAAGAGTACATAATATATGGTTCCATTTATGTAAAACTCGAAAATGCAGACTAATCTCAGACATAAAACAGATTAGTGGTTTTCTGGGGAGCATGTAGCAGTGTGAGTGTTGGGTGATAAATTACAAAGAGGCACAAGAAAACTTTTGGGGCTGATAGCTATATTCACTATCTTAATTGTGGTGATGGTTGCATGGATGTAAAACATATGCCAAAAGTTATCAAATTGTATACCTTCCATGTGTGCAGTTTATTGTATGTTAATTACATATCTACAAAAATACTTAAATTGATAATTATTAATTGCAAGATTAACATGAAAAAGACTATTTAAGATTAAAATTTCAGTAAATAAAAATTAATACAGAAAATATTTAAATGTTTAATAGCATTTAATAAGAAATTGCTTAAAATTAAATTGGCTGAGTTGAATTCACTTTTAATATGCTTTCTCAACAAAAATAGTCAGTGAAATGTAATTCTGAATCACATATTTGTACATATAAGCAAGAAATCAACATGTCCTTAAGATCTAAATATCTACTCTATCAAAATGGGTCAAAATGTTAGAATAAAAATGGCCTGGACCCAACTGAGATCATTGAGGTAGTATTGATTTATATCCCCTCAATGAGTTTACAACAGAATTGAAGAAGCGAGACTTTCATATAAGAGTTACACAATAATTAAATTATCCCTAGAGTGTACAATTCCATTCACAATTGTATTGAGAAATCAGAGAAGACAGTTAAAGAGAATCTTCATGGAGGGATTGGAACTTGATCTGAGCTTCACAGAGCAGGAATGACATGACACCTTAGGAAGGGGCAAATACAGAAATGAGCATGTAGTGCTTTGGAGATGGTATTCAGCATGGGCTGACCAGAGCAAATGGGGCATGTTGGGGGGATTGGAAAATAAATTTGCAAGGGTAGGATAGAACTGGGTTAAGGATAGTGTTGAAGTCAGAAGCAAGTGATTAGATTGGATTCAATTAGACAAATTTCTCAAAAATGCTGTCATTTATATGCTTTATGAATTTAAACTAGGGAATTTGTAGTGGAGGAGATTAGCTGTTATGGTAGACTAAGATGTGGTATTAGAAATATTTAGGAGACAAATTTAAGAAAGATTTTATAGGAGGACTCAACAGGTGACAGATCAGACATTTATTTCCTTCACATTGTTAGTTTTATTCTTTGTTTCCTTGACATTTGATTGACATCTAGTGCTAATTTAAGTCTCTTTTCACATCTGTGTGTAAGAATAATTGCATAGTTAAATTTGTGTAACCTAAACCTCAGATCTCTTTTATTCTTATCCAAACCTAATTATATAACCTAATTCTTCCTGATTAATGTATTAATAATTAAGAATTACGAGTTCAGTTTCATTAATGTGCTTTGTATAGTTGTGCTCTATCATAACCTTATTTCATAATCTGATATACTATTTATTCTAATTTTCTTTTTATATAAGATTCATTTTTAAATGGATATATCAATGTAATTTTTAAAACTTTCTTCAGTATTTTAAACTTAATTCTCTGTATTATTCCCCAATAATTTTACATTTATTCTAGTTATTTCTTTTTACTGTTCTTATACATATTGAAGTGAATATCATCAGCAATTATATTCCATATGGTCTTCTGGAATCTTCCTTTGCAAAAAAAAAAAAAAAGATTTCTGGCACAGAAAGCTTTCACTTTTTGGTGGGATTGCTTAGAAGTATTTGTGCTTTTGGAGAGAGGAAAAAGAAACAGCTGACAGAGCCTTTCTCCCTCATTCTGACCCTAACTTGCTGTATTCCCACTGCACAATTGCCTAGAGCATGTTAAACCACAAAAATTAACTCTCAATAACCTGAGCAACCAATTTCCAGTAAATGGTTACTCTTGCAAGCTGAGCAGAAGAGTGTTTTCTCTGAAAATATGATTTTCAACAAATGTCTTATCTGAAATAAGCTTTATAATGCTTCATCACACCATCCCATTACCCTCTTTCTACTGCTGACCACTTTGACCTCGAGATCAAACTCAGTCTTGGATCAAAACAAGACAAGAATGATAACAAAACTCTTCTTCAATGTCTCAGAATCAAATTCATCCCCTTCCTGCCATCCATAGTCATGTCTCTCTTAGACTACTACAACAACCTCCTGACTAGTCTTTCTGCTTCTGGAATTGCATCTTGTCCTTTCTCTTCTCCATGCCGCTGCCAGAGTGACATCAAAAAATGGTCACTTACCAACTTGCCTACTGCCTACAGAAGAAAGTCCACCAGCCTTAGCATGGCATACAGGACCCTACATGATTTGGCTCCTGCCTATCTCTCCAATCTCATCTCTCAGTACTCACTTGCTTTGTACTTCATGCTCTAGTCTACCATACTGAATTACTTACATTTTCTGCCACATACAATTCTGTTCCTCTAGACAGAATTGACCTCCTCAAAATTTTTCTTCTGAGTAACAACTATTCTGTTTGGGTATCCCTTTTCCAAAAAGCCTTCCTTTAACTTCTTTTCAGTTGGCTTCCCTCCAGTTCACTGTGTTGTCAAAACTGTCTCCTCATCATTATCATACCAGCTATTACAGTATACTATCACCTTTTTGTCTTGTTTCCTCTCATTTAGATGTCAACTCCTAAAAGGCAGTTACTGTGTAAAATTTATACCATTGTCTTGGTACACAGTAGATACTCACATGTATTTTGTTTCTCAGCCACTTCTGTGGCCATGACTCATGATAATTGGCATGATAATTGGCATGATAAATGTCACCCACCAGAAGAACATGGAAAAGCAGAGCAACTTGGTTAAGGGAAGCAGTGAGGTGGCATTTCTGCTGCTACCCATAAGCAGAGGGACTCAGCGATCATGCAGCAGAAGCAGAAAAAGGCAAATAAGAAGAAGTAAGAATCCAAGTACCTTTGTGGCTTTGAGTCCAACCCACTTGCCCTTCACCTCTATGCCCAGGTGTTCCTGGAGCCAGTCCTACCACACTGTGTTTCCTCCTGTAGTGCTCGAAGCTCCCAGCACTGACAGTCTCACCTTTGTCTTGAGTCTGCAGTGGGTTCCTTTTGTGCTTCCATCTCAGGTAGCCTCTCTCCCCCTGGGCCACTCCTGGTGTGAGGGGGTTACCCTCTCCCAATTTTTTCCTGTATTAAAAGTGGGTGTGTAATTCCTTGAAAAAAATATTGTGTTCCACAAATAGAGGAATACAAAAGTGACTACCATATAAGCCTCAGGAACATCACCTTATATTTGGCTCCTCGGTACTACTTAATAGAGTCTGGCCTCAAACCTTTTTGAAGCACACATATATATGTATGTGAGAATTAAAATGATTTAATCCTTACATCTGCAATGTAAAGATCCTTTCTTCCCAGAATCACATTTTAAACTCAATTCTCTCCACATTATAGTTGGGGCTGTCTTTCCATCCTTGCATTCAGCACAAAACTGCCATATTCCAAACTTTTGTTATATGCAATGCTGGATCCATTCTCAGACTTATAGTTCCATCTGAAGATACTAACAATTAATTTCATTCAACGTGACTGCCCCCCCACCCCGCCCCACACGCCCTTGATTTCCGGGAGCCACAGACTCCAGGCTTGAGAGCAACTCAATTTCACTGCTTACTGCTCTAAGGCCAAATCCAAAAAAAGATTTTCTGGCTCATAAAGTTTTCCTGCTGTTCAGAGTAGAGAGCATAGAGCCTGGGTGTCATAACAGAAAGTGCTAATCTGTACACCGGGTGTATTGAAGCATGTAAAGCCAATTCATAACACTCTATGACACTTTTATGAGCTTAAAAGCATCTTGCCAAATCTATTCAAATTGTATGCATGTGGGAGAATTGCACTCACAGCTATTTTTAGAGTTTTAGATCATCTTCCACAAATATGCCAAGGTATCCTCAGTAGTCTGTTAAAGATCAAATATGTTTCCAAAGAAGTGGGCCAGTGTTCCAGCTCTGGTTGATTCTTACTGTGGATTAAGAGGATAGTGAGCAGATCTACCGGCTTTCTAATAAGGGCCAAAACAGACTGTTAATCTGCTGACTTTGGAGAGATCAGTAGGTTACAGTGAGCATCAGCTCCTGCAAATGGCTGGCAGTGGAAAATCTCATGGGCTGTGGAAGAGGCAAACTGGAATTATTGAGAAGTCTGTGCGCCACTTTTTGTGGGAATACTATATACTGCTGTCCCTCTTCAGGATATGCCTTTATCTTCTGTCATCTTTCTTTCTTTCTTTCTTTCTTTCTTTCTTTCTTTCTTTCTTTCTTTCTTTCTTTCTTATCTGGGACCTTTGGCTCATTTATTCTCTGAAATTCATTCCTCTCCTAATAGGTTTTAGTTAACAACACAATCAATAATGTAACACACCTACTAAAATTTGGTGGCAGAAATATGTACAATTTCAATAGAAGTTCATAAATCATGTTAAAGAAGATAATACCCTCACTCTACTTTTTATTAGTCCAAATACATCTGACTATTTGGTTCCAGCATGGAGACTACACTTAAGGAGAATAGACACAAATATCCAGTGACTTTGAAGATCAAGTCTTTTGAACACCATTAATAGGGAAAATTATAAAGAATTTTTTTTTCCCTGGGCATTGTTTTTTGACATGTACTCTGTGGGTTACCTGATCAGAATTATTTTGTTTGCTTGTTAAATTTTCAGATTCCTGAGTTCCATTCCTGACCTATTGGATTAGTCTTTGAGTATGGGGACAGGAGATTTATATTTTTAATATATCCCCAGGCAATTTTGTTGCATATTAAAGCTTGAGAACTAATGATTCAAAAAGTACATAATAATGGCCTTAAACTATTTGGAAGTGTTCTTTTTTGTTATCATTTTCTTTTTTAAAATTTTAATTGTTGTTCTTGTACAGTTATCTGTCTTTTACTCACGTCCCAGCCCACCATCCCAACCCTCCCCACCTCCCACCCATATCCACCCCCCCCCAGTTTTTGTCCATGTATCTTTCATACTTGTTGCTCCAAACCCTTCCCCTCTTCCCCTGAAATTCCCTCCCCTCTCCCCTCTGGTGACTATCAACCTGTTCTCAATTTCAGTGTCTTTGGTTATATTATGCTTATTTGTTTGTTTTGTTGATTAGGTTCCTGTTACAGGTGAGATCATATGGTATTTGTCTTTCACTGTCTGGCTTATTTCACTTAGCATGATGCTCTCCAGTTCCATTCATGCTGTCGCAAAGGGCAGGAGCTCCTTCTTTCTTTCTGCTGCATAGTATTCCATTGTGTAAATGTACCATAGTTTCTTGATCTATTCATTTACTGATGGGCATCTAGGTGGCTTCCAACACTTGGCTATTGTAAATTGTGCTGCTATGAACATTGGGGTGCATAGGTTCTTTTGGATTGGTGTTTCAGTGTTCTTAGGATATAATCCTAGCAGTGGAAAGATGCTCGATATCACTAGCTATCAGAGTTATGCAAATTAAAACCACAATGAGATACCACTTCACACCAGTCAGAATGGCCAATGTAAACAAAGCAACAAACAACAAGTGCTGGAGAGGATGTGGAGAAAAGGGGACCTTAGTGCACTCTTGGTAGGATTGCAAACTGGTACAACCACTATGGAAAGCAGTATGGAATTTTCTAAGAAAACTAAGAATGGATGTGCCTTTTGACCCAGCAATTCCACTGCTAGGATTATATTCTAAGAACCCTGAAACACCAATCCGGAAGTGTCCTTAATTGAAAAAAAAAGAGAGAGAGAAATTAATTTTGAGTTGCTCAAGAAAGGAAAAGATTGATTTTGTTTTGCACAAGAAGACAGAACTTAAACTATGGGTGAAAGCTGTAGTAGGAAAGTCTCCAAATATGGGGAAATTTTTTTAACAAGACATAGCCATCAATAGTAGTAGTTGTCTTGCAAAACAGTCTATTTTTCACTCCTAGAGAACATGGGGGGGGGGCTCTCTTTAAGGGATAATGTAGTAGGAATTCTTACATTGAGTGGGAGGTTGAACAAAGTAATTTTTCAAGTCCCATCTAGCTGGCACATTTGATGAATTTATACAATAAGCTTCAAACCATTGAGATTATACCAAGGCCTCCAAAGTTGATAATCCTGGTTTCTTTAATCTCTCTCTCTCTCTCTCTCTCTCTCTCTCTCTCTCTCTCTCTCTCTCTCTCTCTCCAGCATTTGTTTGTATGCTGCTATGTGCTGAACACTGCTAGGTTGTAGAGATGCAATGATCAACAGGCAGCAATGTTCTTGCTTTCAAGGATTTTATAGTATGGTAAGGGAAGAGGGTAACATGCAATTATACAGTATTAACTGCTGTAGTGGAGGAAACATAAGGGGCTAAGGGAAAATAGAGAAGAAGAATCTAATTGGACTTTGGAGTCAGAGAAAGCTTTTGGGAGGAGATAATATCTACTAATATCTACACCAAGAGCTCAACAATCAGTAAGAGTTAGCAAGGCAAAGAGGAAAGAGCTTATGCAAAGGGCAGGAGGCAAGAGATAGCATGGCATGCTCATTCAAGAAAATGAAAATAGTTCAGAATAGCTAGAGCAGAAGTGCCAGGAGACACAAAATGAGACTGAGATGATATACAGTGTCCAAATCTCTCTGGGCCACATAGATTATAATAGTTTGGATTTTATCTCAGAGGCAATTTGGAACCATTGAAAGTGGGTTTTTTTTTTTGTATTTTTTCTTTTTTTAAATTTATTTATCTATTTTAATATAGTTTGATTATGCTATTACAGTTGTCCCATTTCCCCCCTTCACTCCCATCCACCCTGCACACCTGCTCCCACCCACATTCTCCCCCTTTAGTTCACGTCCATGTGTCATAAGTTCTTTAGTTTCTACATTTCCCATACTATTCTTATCCTCTGCCAGTCTATTTTCCACCTAACATCTATGCTATTTATTCTCTGTACCTTTTCCCCCTCCTCCTCCTCCCAGTCCCCTGTTGCTAACCCTCCATGTAATCTCCATTTCTGTGTTTCTGTTCCTGTTCTAGATGTTTGCTTAGTTTGTTTTTCTTTTTGCTTTAGGTGTGATTGTTCATAATTGTGAGTTTGCTGTCATTTTACCATACATGTTTTTTATCTTCTTTTTCTTAGATATGTCCCTTTAACATTTCATATAATAGGGGCTTGGTGATGATGAACTCCTTTAACTTGACCTTATCTGAGAAGCACTTTATCTGCCCTTCCATTCTAAATGAAAGCTTTACTGGATAGAGCAATCTTGGATGTAGGTCCTCACCTTTCATGACTTGGAATACCTCTTTTCAGCCCCTTCTTGCCTAGAATGTCTCTTTTGAGAAATCAGCTGACAGTCTGGTGGGAACTCCTTTGTAGGTGACTGTCCCCTTATCCCTTGCTGCTTCTAGGATTCTCTCCTTTATTTTAATCTTGGGTAATGTAATTATGATGTGTCTTGGTGTGTTCCTCCTTGGGTCCAACTTCCTTGGGACTCTCTGAGCTTCCTGGACTGCTTGGAAGTCTATTTCCTTTGCCAGAATGGGGAAGTTCTCCTTTTTATTTGTTCAAATAAGTTTTCCACTTGTTGCTCTTCCTCTTCTCCTCCTGGTACCCCTATAATTCGGATGTTGGAACATTTAAAGATGTCATGTAGGTTCCTAACCTCTCCTCATTTTTTTGAATTCTTGTTTCTTTGTTCTTTTCTGATTGGATGTTTCTTTCTTCCTTCTGGTCCACTCCATTGATTTGAGTCCCAGTTCCTTTCCTGTCACTATTGGTTCCCTGTACATTTTCCTTTCTTTCACTTAGTGTAGCCTTCGTTTTTCCATCTAATTTGCAACCAAATTCAACCAATTCTGTGAGCATGCTGATTACCAGTGTTTTGTACTGTGCATCTGATAGACTGGCTATCTCTTCATCGCTTAGTTGTATTTTTTCTCGAGCTTTGATCTGTACTTTTGTTTGGGACTTTTTTTTGTCTTGATGAGCCTGTTATGTAGTGAGGGGTGGGGCCATAGGTGTTCAGGGTGGGGCAACCCAGTTGCTGGGTTGTGCTGCTGTATGTGGGGCAGGGGTCTGAGAGGGAACAATGGCACTTGCTCCACTCTCTGCCAGATTTCAGTCACCTCCCCCAGCCCCCCAAGCAAATTGGGCACTTCTGGGGCTGATTCTCATGTGGGTGGGTTTGTGTCCCTTCTAGGACCCTGTGGGTCTCTCCAACAAACTCTCCTGTGAGGCTGAGAGTCTCTCCCGGCACCTCAACCCCCACAGGTGTTTTCAATTGGTGTTTTGAAGCTTTATTTCCCCATGCTGAAACCCTGGGTTGTGCCATCTGTCTCGCTCCCCAGTTTCACCTGGTTTATCTGTGCACGAATGTGGGACCATCCGGTCCACCAGCCACCTAGTGTGTTGTGCCCCTCCAGAATGCACTGACTTGCTGAGTTGGCTCGCTGCCACCTTGCGTGCCCCAGGTGCACCAGCCACCACTTTGCCGGGAGTCCTCTCCTCCGGCCGCCTCAGTCTGCCCCTCCTACTGGTCTGGATGAATGGTTCTTCTTTAACTCCTTGGTTGTCAGACTTTCAAACAGCTTGGTTTTCTGTTGGTTCTGGTTGTTTTTTGTTTTTAAATTGTTGTTGTCTTTCTTTTGGTTGTGCGAGGAGGCACAGTGCATCTACCCACGCCTCCATCTTGGCCAGAAGTCCCATTGAAAGGTTTTAAGAAAAAAATATGATGAAATTTTCAGTATACAAAAAAAAAATTCTTCAGTGCACAGAAAGTATTGGAGAAGAGGCAAGAGTAGAAGCCTAGAGACCAGTTACTAAAGGCTTTTATCAATAGTCCAGAAGAAATACAATATTGCTGAGACTAGTGAGAGGGTATTGGAGATGAAGAATACATTATTCAAGAAATAATGACAAGATAACATTGATAGGGCTTAGTGATAGATTGGATATAAGTGTTAGGGAGTGGCAGGAGTCTAGGATGACTCTCAGGTTTATGGCTTGAGCACCTGGATGGATAGTAGCACCACTCAGTAAGAGAGGAAAACAGAGGCAGCTGTATGCAGAAAAAAAGGGCATGATGATTGGATTTGAACATGGAGAATTCCAGCAGCCTAGAAGATATCCAGGTCAAGATAGGCAATAGGCAGCTGGGTATGTGAAGCAGGAGAGGAATCTGAACCAGAGAGATAGATTTGAGAGTCATCGGCTTTTGAAACCATGAAAGTTGATAAAATCATGCAAGGAGATTACAGTTGCCCCTCACTATCTGTGGTTCCAGGGCCCCCACGGATGTTCAAGTCCCTTATATAAAATGGCATAGTATTTGCATATAACCTGTATTTGTATATAAGCTACAGCAAAATGTGCCAACACATCACTTCATGTGCATGGATTCAGTGTAGTGCTTGGCATATGGTAAATTCAACATTTAGTTTTTGGAAATTTCTGGGATTTCTTTTCAAATATTTTTGAACCACAGTTGGTTGAACACATGGATGTGAAACCCATGAATACAGAGGATGAACTATATATTAAGTGAGAAGAGAATATAGGAAAAATCCCTGTGAAAACTAACAAGCTACCAGATGAGAAAGAAGGGCCTGCAAAGAACACTGAGAATGTCCAGATTTTTATTCGTTTGTTTGTTTTGTTTTATATCTCTTTTTATGGGCCAGTGAACTCTAATAATGATATTCCATACATTAAAATGCACTTATCCCATTTAAGTACTTAGTTTTCTAATAAGTTCCTTAGTAAACAGAACAGTCTCTTGCCCTGACTTTCAGCAGCAATGTTCTGGAACCCTACCTACTTGTCTAGTGTCCAAGTGGCTTTTCCTATGACTATCACCTGCTTTCTGATTACTACTCCACAGCCATTTTAATATAAAGTAGGAGGTATATGTGTGGATGTAGAGCCACACAGACTGATCTTGGGTTACTTATACAAACTTTCTCAGACTCAGTAAGTGGCTCATCACCACTAGATCACAACATCCATGAGGACAAGAATCCTGTTCACTATGATATCCTATCCTTAGAGCCTGGCACATCATTATTACTCAGTTAATATGTGTTGATTGAATAATGAATCCATAAAATGGGGACTCTGGCACACACCTACCCCATTGTTGTTAGTACTAAAACGTATAAGTATATAGTAAGTACAATGCCTAGAACATAGTGAGTGTCCACAAATAGTATCTGTCATTATTATCATAATGCCTTGTTGCTCTTGGCTCTGGAACATCACTTTTTCTTCCTAAACTTATGTAATTTACAGTTGTGACTGAATACAACTGACACTGGCTTTTTCCCTTTCCATGAGATATCCAGTTGCCTCACACATAATGATTTCAACATTCTTTGTATTAATGTAACTGTGATTCTGACTTCATCCAAAACAAAAATAATTAATAAAAATGTAATTAAAAAATTCTAATATTGGATTGAAATTAATGCTGAAATGTGTGTGTTTAGAAAATATATTGTTCATAACCTTCATAATAGAAGTCTTTGAAATTAGAATTGTATGCTATAATTAAAAATAAAAGGGAGATGAACTAATCAAAATCAAGGAAGCATGCTACAAAATTTAATTAAAAAGTCTGGTCAACTAATGTAAAAACTGATAAAGTACAAGTTTGGTTTCAGCTTCTTTTATATATTAGATGTGCTCAAATCCTTTAGGGCAAAAGTGGAAATTTGGAAATAGAGATGATATAAAAAATTTAGGGAAAGATGGACTTGGTGAATTGCTTTTTAGCCCCAAGGCAAGGAATGAGTCTATTTACCAGCTGTCTGCCTATTTTCCTAATGTATATTTTGGGCATTTGCTATAGAGATGAAAACAAACAATAATACTCTTGCCAATGTTGGTGAAATTCTGAACAAGTAGCCCGAATAAAGGCAATTGATATTGTAACACAAGAATAATGTTATATCATGCTGATGAATTATGTACATTTGATGGCTTAATCTCTACAAAGAGACATAGAACACTTTGTAGAAATGAAAGTTAAATTGTGTAGTCCTAATAGTAATAAAAGTTTAGTTTGTCCAAAGGTAAAAATAATTAAATTATTAGAATGAGACAAATTTTTGTCAGAACCTTGTTTATTTCAGCATCATAGGCCAGCTTTAGAACACAATTAGAGAAGTAAAGTTGTAGTACATGACTGAATACTTACTTAAATATTTGAGAAACATTTGATAAAAATGTAACAGTAATTACTGTGTAATAAGTAAGGAGCAAAGCCTAGTTTGCCCAAATCTCATGCCATAACATTTAATTAAAAAAGATTTGAGAAAGTAAAATTCATGTTATAGCAATAATAGCATAATGATACTCCTTCACTATATCAAACCTCTTCATAAATGAATAGGCTTGATAAGTCTAACAACTGGATGGCAATAAATCCCTATCAAAGAAGATCCTCCTACAAACATTAATAAATTTTACATTAATTATTTTAGACTATGTATATATAGCAACAACCACAAAAACACAAGAATGAATGCAGGGTTACACTTACCAAATGAAAGGATGTAGGCAGAAATGTCTTTCTCCCCAAGATTTAATAAGTCTCCCTGTGAAAAAGTCATGCTAAGCAAGTGCCCTTATCTGCCAGTCCAATCCTGAAATAGGCCTTATTGTCATGGCTAACTAACATTTAGGAAATTGTCACATCCTCACTGTAAGGTCTCTACAAAGATAAAATATGGAATGAGGCAGAGTGCAGAAAAGAATGAAACAAAATGTCTAGATGAAATGCTTTCAGAGATCTCTGATAAATTAAATCTAAGTCCAATTTATTTATGAGAGAACCAGTTCTGGAAGCCTGCAGATACCTGAAGTACATCTGAAAAGAACTGTTTTTTGGTCCATCTGATTTGGCAGTAGAGTGCCTCTTAGTGCCCATGGTAACTCCCACAGAAGTGGTTCACAAATTAATCATTAAAAGCCTTGCACATTAAAATATAATAGGTCAGCCACAATACTTAAGCAATGTTCAGTTTCTGAACTTCAAAACAAGTTCAAACCATTATGCACTCCTTTAGGAACATATTATCAGAAGAATCTATTTTTAAAAACTAGCCAATTCTTTAAAAATCTGCAGCAAAATAATATTCCAAGTATTACAAAGTATAGTTAGTGGTTATAGTATAGGAAAAGTAATTATTAGAGCACTTGGGAATCTAAAAGAGTCATAAAATTATGTAATTTGTATAAGTTATAATCATAGAAATACCAATAAAGGAATATGGGAAAGAACTTCTATTGACATGCTCAAATGGCCATTTTGTTCTGTGTTCTTTATTTTGGAGGAATGTAAAGCATTTGTATTTTTAACTTTAAAATTTCTAATATTTTTGGTTATCCTTTCAGTATTAAGAAGCTAACTACATTGAAGTAAGACAAGATTTAATGTAATGAGTTAAGACTGAAGAAATCTGTCTTGGTTCTCACTTATAATTCTTTCTTGGGAGGTTTCATATTATAACTTGAGAAATTGTTTAAATCCATGAAAATACTAAATTGGCCTGCTTAAAAGCAACAGACCTTTACTTGGCCCTTAGCATGGGAAAGACCTGGCAGAAACTCAGGATGTACTTAGCTAAAGTTAAGAATATGAAAGTCTTTTCCTGGCTGTTGTAGCTCAGTTGGTTGAAGAGTTGTCCCATACACCAAAAGGTTGGGTGTTTGATTCCTGTCAGGGCACATAACCTGGGTTGTGGGTTTGATCCCCAGGCCAGGCGCAAATGGGGAGCAGCTGATTGCTCTTTCTCAAATTGATGTTTTTCCTCTCTCTATCTCTCTTATTCTCTCTCTCCCTTCCTCTCTCTCTAAAATAAATAAACATAAAAAACAATATGAAAGTTTTAATCCTTTAGCAGTTTGAAATGCATTATATATATATTTTTTAAAATAAATGCCTCCATATAAATTATATTCTGTTTACTAAGGCACCAAATACAATTCACCCTCCCCCAATTTTTAGTTGAGGTAAGAAATATTACTGTATAAAGGGGAAAATGAAAAGAATAAAAACCAAATGGATAAAATTAATCAACTGGGAAAATATTCTCAGGAAAATAGCCCATGTAAAAGATGAATTTTGAGCCCTGGCTAGTGTGGCTCAGTGGATTGAGCTACGGCCTGTGAACCAAAGGGTCACTGGTTTGATTCCCAGTTAGGGCACATGCCTGGGTTGTGGACCAGGCCCCCAGTAAGGGGAACATGAGAGCCAACCACACACTGATGTTTCTCTCCTTCTCTCCCTTCCCTCCTGTCTAAAAATAAAATAAATAAAACATTTTTTTAAAAAAGATAAACTTTGAGCATATTGACAATTGGATTAGGGGCTCCCTAGGTCAGAAACAACCCTTTAAAAAAAGTGTCAGTTTTAAATATAACAATGTAATATGATCAAGGACATTTAAACAAGACTTTCATAAGGAAAAATTGAAATGGAAAAAGTTTTGATAACTTATAAAAAGGTAAGAGACTCAGAGTATAGCTATCTGTCCATTTCTCCAGTGCCATGCAATTGAGAGGATTGGAGGATTCCATTATTCTCGATAGCTCCATCCCTGTAGAAGCAATGGATGCATTTGATTATTATAATCAGATTACACTAGCCCATTAAGATAATTCAGCCCTTCATACTTTCTTCATACCAAAAGAGACTTTTACTTAGCAAATTTTTCATTGTGAACCTTGCCTGTGAAATTCCTGATAAGTAGACTCTGTATGCATTGTGACATACTCCTCACCCACCCATGTACAAGTATCCCTTGCTTTTCTAAAGTTTGCCTTGAACCACTTCAGCTTTTATGAAAGAACTACATTAGCACTGGGTTTTTGATAGCCTAAAGAAATGCAAACAGGATTTTCACTTTTATAAAAAAAAGCAAAAATAGTTTTCAGTGTTGTTTTTGCATGAGCTTTTATAGAGGCAGCACACACCCTGAGCAGCGAGTGTGGCATAGCCAAGCTCCTTTCCTGGGAACTACATTCAGCCACCATAGCTTTGAACTGTGTCTGTGACCATCTGTGCACACAAATTAATTAATTAATTGCAATTGCTTCTTCACCTTATGTCATTTTGGCTTATAAAAGTTTTTATAGGAATATTCTACTTTCAGATAGCAGGAAAACCTATAGAAATATCCTGTAAGGTATAGCCCAAGCAGCCAGCTAGACTCTCTCTATGTCATATGATGTAAAACATGAATATACTTGAATTGACACTGTGGTATTGAATATAAACTTCTTTAACTCCATTCAAGAAAAATATTACTTATCTTCAAAGGGCATTGACAAAATTAACAGTATATTACAGCCCTGACCAGTGTGGCTTAGGGCATCATTGTGCTAGGTGAATAGTCACAGGTTCAGTTCCATTCAGGGCATATGGCTGGGCTACAGGTCAGGTCCTTGGTGAAGGCTCATGGGAGAGGCAGCGAATGAATCAATGTTTCTCTCTTGCACTGATGTTTCTCTCCCTCTCTTTCTCTCTACCGTCCCCTCTTTCTAAAAATAAATAAATAAAATCTTTTTTAAAAAAATGCGTATTACATTGGTACAGCCAGTATGAAAACAACAAGGAAGGCCCTCAAAAAATTGGAACTACCATATGATCCAGCAATTTCCCTTCTAGGTATATATCCAAAGGAAATAAAATCACTTTCTCAAAGAGATATCTGCACTCCCATGTTCACTGAGAAATTATTCATAGTAGTCAATATGTGGAAATAACCTAAGTATCTGTCAACACATGAATGAATAAAAGTTATATATATATATAAAGGTTATATATATATATAAAGGTTATATATATATATAAAGGTTATATATATATATATATATATATATATATATAAAGGTTATATATATATAACCTTCTGGACAGAAGGTATCCAGCCATGTAATATGAAAAACAGAGACATTTATTGAAGAAGATACAAGATACAAGAAACATTATACACAGGACGATGATGCCTCAGCCCCCTTCAAACTAGGCACTTTGGGACCTCACACAGTTCTCCCAATCTCCATCAGCTGCTCCATTGTATTTTCCTGAATCTCATTGATGGTCTGCAATCTCTTCCCTTTCAAAGGTGATTTTAGTTTTAGGAAGAGACAGACGTCACAGGGTGCCAAATACAGGCTGTAAGGGGGCTGAGTCATCCAGGCGATTTGATGTTTTGCCAAAAATCTCTGCACAATACATGATGCATGAATGGGCACATTGTGATGATGAAGATGCCAATCATCAGTTGCCTATAGCTGTGGCCTTCTGAATCATCCAAATAGTTTCCACGGAGGAATGTTCAAGCTTAACACAAAATCTGATGCAGATTCATTGCTCTACCTGCTCAGTCATTTTGAATGCAATGGCCACGCAGTACACATTCTCACTCAATGGTGTCTACTACCCCCACTGACTAGTACAGTGAAATTGTCATTGCTCATGCATGATCATTCCAGTTCACTCTCCTTGGTTGCCAGGTTACATCAATGTTGCCCAAACCATTCCCCTTATATTAACAATGGCTGGAGTTTTTCCAGGAAGACCTCATATAATGGAATATTACTCAGACATAAAAAGAAGAAAATACTGTCATTTGTAACACCATGGATAAGCCTGAAAGATATTGCTAAGTGAAATTAGCCAGACAAAGAAAAACATGCTTTGTGATCTTAATTATATGTAGAACCTTAAAAAGTTGAACTCATAGAACCAGAGAGAACAGTGATTGCCAGAGGTTGGGGGTTGGGGGCTGAAGGATGTGGAGAGATTTTGACCAAGGGCACAAACTTCCAGTTAGCAGATGAATAATTTCTAGAGATCTAATGTACAATATGTTGACTATAGTTAACTGTACTATATTGCGTACCAGAAATTTGTTAAGAGAGTATATCTTAAACATTCTCAACACAAAAACAAAACAATCCACAAAAAATCCAGGTAACTATGTGAGGTGATAAATGTGTTCATTAACTTCATTATTGTGGTAATCATTTATACACACACATATACATACACATATACACATATATGTATGTTAATCATACCCCAATAAAGCCAGAAAAAAATAAAATAAATTAATTTATCTTACATTTTATGTAAAATCTGGTATATCTTCCTTTTAGAAACCCCTAACATATATAAATGATGATACCAAAAACTGAAATTAGGGTGTAATGAATAAATTATTTTAAAAGTTTATTTCTTATAGGATTATTGCACATTTCTCCAAAATAATAAATTACTCTGATAGATTTCAAATGTGAATCAGTTATATACACAACTTTTTAGAAATGTTTCTAATACTTAAAGTGAGGGATGACTTAAAATATGTAGGATATTTGATAATCTTGATATCTACACTTCTTTTACTCTACATCCAATTTTATTCCTTCAAAATATACTCCATCCAGCCAGTTTTCACTACCTTGTTCCAATCCACTATCATCTGTCACCTAGATTATTGCAATAACACATAACTGGTATCCCTATATCCTGTGTTCAGGTTTTCCACCTATAGTCCTTTCTCAACACAGTAGCCAGAGTGACTCATGTTTAAAACCTAAGTCAAATAATCACTTCTCTCTTTTTAAAACCTTGTAAATGGTGCCCTGGCTGATGTGGCTCAGTGGATTGAGTGTCAGCCTGCTAACCAAAAGGTCACTGGTTCGATTCCCAGTCAGGGCACATGCCTGGGTTGTGGGCCAGGTCCCTGGTTGGTCGTGAGCAAGAGGCAAATGATCGATGTTTCTCTTCCTCTCTTTCTCCCTCCCTTCACCTCTCTCCAAAAATAAATAAATAAAATATTTTTCTAAAACCTTGTAAATGGCTTCCCATCATAGTCACATAAAAATAAAAATTGCATGATGGCCCCTTCATAACCACACATCATTTTTCCTTCCCCCTTCTTCTACTCTGATCTCCTGTACCTGTATTTTCTTCTCTCTCTCTGTCTCTGTCTCTGTCTCTCTCTCTCCTAAGTTTACTTTAACCTGTTCCTCTAGTGCTCCAGCTACTCCACCAAACTCAGGGCCTTTGTCTTTGGTTATTTCCTCTACCTGTGACATTTCCCATTAGATTTCTCCATTACCGATGCCTTCTTCTCTGTTAGGCATTTGTTCATATGTCACTTCTCATCAAGGTGTTTTCTAATGATTCTATTTAATACTATAACCTCCCCCAACATATATACAACTTATCTCCCCTCATTATGTATTTGATCTCCACAGCACATATCACTTACAATATTTATTTTACTTGTATTGCTTTTGGTACATCTGCCCACACTAGAGTGTAAGCTTCATGAGGGCAGGGATTTTTGTGTTTATTCACTGCTCTATCCATACAACCTAGAACAAACAGTATCTAGCTCAATATGTATTTGTTAAATGAATGAATTAACTAATTAATGAAATTCATGACACGATGCTTCTGGCTGAGAGCATTCCTTTCTATATCTGTTAATATGCAAATAATATTCTCTATGTTCTACTTTCCTTTCACCACTAGTAGTAAAATGAATATGAAAATGATTATGTCATTCTTTTGGGATAAATGTCATTATTAGCTCAGGAGAAGAGGATGGGGCCCATTTTAGGCCGGGGTGTCCAACCCACAACCTGCAGGCCGCATGCAGCCCAAGATGACTATGAATGCTGTCAACACAAAATCATAATGTACTTAAAACCTTTTTTTCTCATCAGTTTTTGTTAATGTTTGTGTATTTAATATGCAGCTCAAGACAACTCTTCTTCCATTGTGGCCCAGAGATGACCAAAGGTTGGACACCCCTAGGTATTATTTCTTTTTTTAATGATAATTTTTAAAATTTTGTATTATTTTTAATTACAATTTATATTCAATGTTATTTTGTGTTAGTTTCAGGTGCATAGCATAGTGGTTAGAGAATCATGTAATTTACAAAGTGCCCCCCCACCCACTATTATTCCAGTACCCACCTGATACCATGCATAGCTACTAAAATATTATTGACTATATTCCCTATGTTAGACCCTTGGTTTTGCAGGCCAGCATGTGATTTACTGAACCACAACAGCCAGGGCTTAAGCATAGTTTAATAATACCAGACACAGAAGCTTGATTGCTTTTAGTCATTGACCATGTGGAGTATCTAACAACTGTGAACTATAATATACTCAGTTCTCATTTTTGCTGTCGATGGCAATCTAAGGTGCTAACTTCTATCTCACTTGTAACCGATCAGAGTTCATCCACCTATGATTACACTGACAAGGGGGTGCAGTGAAAGAAAGTAGCATGTATTGTATAATGCTACACAATGGAGAACAGCCAGCTTGTGCTGGAAAAACCTGAACTCTCTAATGGTTTAGAGACAAGAAGTTTTATAGAGCAAAAACTTTAAGTCATCATGAGTAAGGGATTTGAGGTGGTAGGTAAAACTGATTGATGAAGAATGAGGTAAGGGCAATAAATCATTATTTTAGGTCTCGATATCAGCTTTGCATCCCACAGTCTGGTTTCATGTGAATGTTGCCAGGGGGTTGTTCCACCTTAGGGCCCAGGAGCTGAAACACAAATCAGGGCATCATGTTTTCTTCAGTTTAATGAAACCCATAACTTGTGACCATTGTTCAGAGCCTGGCCATTGTTTCTTGGTGCCTCAGGGAGGTAATAAATGTACAGGTAAGGGCAAAGGCATATGGGCCATACTGCGAAGAAACTAAATTAAGTGTTTTAAATCAAAATCATACATCAAATCAGGACCCCCAGTTTTACTATATTACTAAGTGGTCCTGTATTTTACCTTCCTACTTTAATAATAACAAATTAAATGTAATATGTGATTGTAACTGTGCCATCTTCAAGGGAATTTGTGCCAGTGCTTCCCTCTCATTCTAAACTGTACACACCGAGATAACCTGCTCTCTGTTAGCTCAGGATGCAGAGCAATGGAAACTGCTGAGAACTGAATTTCTGATCATGGGGATTTATGTTCTATGACACACTATTTTCTTCTTCTTCTTTTTTGCTTATAAACTTGCTATACTTACCATGATCGTGTACGTGTGTACAGGTTTCTCATTTGAATATAAAATGTTCAAATGAATACTTACAGTTACATATTTAAATTTCAAAACATAGTTCCCATGAAGTAGTCAAACTCATGTAGAGTTAAATGTAGTCCACATTCTACCACACAGACGAACTAATTTAGTTAAGTTTATCAGAATCTGCCACCCCAAAATATGCCTTGTTGGCATAAGAATTATTTTGAACTGATTATTTTGAGAAACAGCAGGCACAGGATATGTTATGAAAACAGAGTACAGTTACCTTTTGTAAGGGAACTTAACGTTCCTAAAGGAAATCTCCATTTGTAAGGGCGTCTCACTTTCTGTACCAGGAAGAGAAGGGTGATTCTAAATCATGAAACAGTCTTATCAATGGAGAAGGCAATGACTTAAATCTGCGTAGCAAACTGTGTTAATAAATTTCTATTTGTTTTTCTCTTGTTTATTTGCCTTTTATTACAGGGGGCCTCAGCCAAGAAGTCAGAATAGTAGAGGGAAAATTATTTTTCACCCCTATGGTAGCAGTAAACAATCTATAAGTTTTTAGGGAATAAGGAAAGTCTGTTAGAAGCTTTTGCAGGTGAGGGGAGTTGGTAATGTTTTGCTATGTCCTAGTGATAGTATCCTCATTTACTAGTTAAGTTGTATTATTACCAAAGTATGTGCACAAAATGCATTACACATGCTACTGCAAAATAAGTTCTTTGGCTACTCCATTTTCTATACTGTATTTTACATCCCTGTGGCTATTCTGTAACTACCTATTTGCACTTCTTAATCACCTCATCTTTATACTCATTCTCCTCCTCCCCCCTCCTATCTGACAACAATCTGGTAACTAACTTCTTTGCTCTTGCTGCTTTTAGGATTCTCTCTTTATCTTTAACCTTTGGCCTTTTAATAATGATGTGTCTTGGAGTGGGCCTCTTTGCATCCATCACAATTGGAACTCTCTGTGCTTCCTGGACTTGCATGTCTATTTCCTTCACCAAATTAAGGAAGTTTCCTTTCACTATATTTTCAGATAGATTTCCCATTTGTTGCTCTTTCTTGTCTCCTTCTGGAGATAAATTGTTAGACCTCTTAAAGTTGTCCCAGAGGCTTTTTATCCTCATTTTTTGGAGTCTTTTTTCATGTTGTTGTTCTGCATATTTTTTTGTTTGTTTGTTTCCTTATGTTGGAAATCATTTGATTTTATTCTAGGTTTCATCCACTCTACTGGTGTTTCCCTGTAAATTGTTCTTTATTTCAATTAGTGTATCCTTTGTTTCTGACTGTACCTTTTTTATGCTGCTGAGGTCCTCACTAAATTCCTTGAGCATCCTTATAGACAGTGTTTTGAACTCTGCATCTGATAGATTGCTTACGTCCATTTTGTTTAGTTCTTTTCCTGGAGTTTTGATGTGTTCTTTCATTTCAGCCATGTTTCTTTGTCTCCTCATTTGGGCAACCTCCCTGTGTTTATTTCTATGTATTAGGTAGAGCTGCCATGACTCTTGTCTTGGTAGTGTGGCCTAATGTAGTAGGTGTCCTATAGGATCCAGTGGCACAGCCTCCCCTATCACCCAAGCTGGGTACTTGAGGTGTGCCCTTCATGTGGGCTGAGTACACCCTCTTCTTGTAGTTGAGCCTTGGTTGCTGTTAGCAGGTCAATGGGAGGGATTTACCCAGGCCAGTCAGCTGCAAGGACTGTCTGTGACCATTGACCACCAGACTCTGCCCTCCATGGAGAATCAGCTGTGTAAGGGCAGGGTGGTGGTGCTTTGATGTGGATGTGGTCGGTAGCTGTCCTAAATATGTTGGCCCTGGAGTTTCCTGGGTGGTCCGGGCAAGATCAGCCCCAACCTGTGTTTTGCTCAGGGCACCCTGCCTGAGCTGTAAAGCAATCTGAGATGGCTGCTACTTGTGCTGGGCTTGGTGATTCCCAGGTGAAACCAAGCTGTGACTCTAATCTGGCGGCCACTAGGGCTCACTGAAGCCAGCTGTTGCTTGTTTGATAGAATTTCAGAGCCAAGACCAGCCACACTTATGGAAAAGCAGCTTGGGTGGACCCAAACTTGGATAGGGTAGAGCCTCTGTGGATCTCCAAGGTGGGTCACACAGTATTAGCCAGGTTGATGGGGTCTCAGATATGGCACCAGCCTACTAGCTATGTGGGGAGAGGGCTCAGCAAAGGGACAATGGCCTCTGCTTGCCCAATGCCAGACACTTCCATCTCTCTGTATACCACTGATGCCCTTCAAGCTGCCACCCTGGTGCTGGAGCTCAGAGGGAGCAAGTCTGAGTAGGTGAGTCTGTGTGTGGGTTCTCCAAGGGGAACTGCTTAGGGCTCCAGCAGCCTCCTCCACCAACTCAATTCCCACTGGTTTTTGCAGCCAGAAGTTGTGGGGACTTACCTTCCTGGCACAGGAATCCTCGGCTAGGGGGTCTGGTGTGGGTCTGGGACTCCTTGCTCCCCAGATATCCCTCCCAAATTATTATCCACATGGGTATGGGGCCAGCCCATTCCACATCCACACCCTTCCTACCAGTGTGGATGGATGTGGTTTCTTCAATTCCGTAGTTGTCAGACTGCCATTCAACTTGATTTCTGATGTTCCTGAGTGATGGTTGTTCTATATTTTACTTGTAATTTTGATGTGGTTGTGTGAAGAGGCAAGTCATATCTGCCTATGTTGCCATCTTGATTGGAAGCTTGATGTTTCATTTTTTATTGCAAATGGAAGACAGAAAAATATCCTGAGTAATGAATTAGAAGTTGTAGTTAAGTGGATAACGAGAATGGAAGATTTTCCATATATAATGAAAATGAATAGACAGAAAGGAATTTGAATATCTGATACTTAGACATTTTTATCCTTTTTTCTCACTTTCTAAACTCAGCTTCTTGCATTTTGTGCATGCAGCTGTGACAGAAGCTATGTGCCCTGGTCCTAGCTTTGTGTGTTGGTATAGTTCATGCCGAGTGCTAAACAATTCACCAGCTGTGTATCAGAGTGTGTGAGCACAGGGGAATCAGGCACAAACTATTCTTATTCATTGCATGGGAAAGATGAAGAAAAAGAAAGAAGGAGAGACAGAAAGAAAGAGAGAAGGAAACAAAGGGAAGGAAGGAAGGAAGGAAGGAAGGAAGGAAGGAAGGAAGGAAGGAAGGAAGGAAGGAAGGAGATGCACAGTTTTCTGGACTTTACTCTTTAGGAAGGACCTCAGTTGTATCCCTTATATCTGTCTGAGCTTAAATAATGGAACTCATGAACCTGAAATCCTAAATGAGAAAAAAAAAGGCCTGTGGCAATGGAGGAGAGGCACTGTGTCCAATGTAGTGGATAGAGAAAAGAAGCAAAAACAATAGGTTTAAACAGATGAGAACATGAAGCATTTTGCTCACGAAAAACCTTTTCATGTCTTTTTTAGTATTTGTGAATTGATTTAGTGAATATAATTGTGAAATGTGTGTGTGTGTAGTTGTTGTTCAAGTACAGTTGTCTCCATTTTCCCCCCACTACTCCCCCCTGCCCCACCCATCCCTGCCTCCCACCCTCAATCCTACCCCCTTTGCTTTGTCCATGTGTCTTTTATACATGTTCCTTGACGACCCTTCCCTTGTTTTCCCCCATTATTCCCTCCCCCCTCCCCTCTGGTTACTGTCAGTTTGTTCTTTATTTCAATGTCTCTTGGTTGTATTTTGCTTGCTTGTTTGTTTTGTTGATTAGGTTCCACTTATAGGTGAGATCATATGGTATTTGTCTTTCATCACCTAGCTTACTTCTCTTAGCATAATGCTGAAATGTATATTTTTAATGTCACATAATAAAACACAAGAGATGAGGAAAAAGCTTAATTGATTGTCTGATGAATTTCATTGTTTGGATGCATTTATTTTCACTTCCCATTTATTTGAGGCTAAGTGTTTCAAATGATAGCAAAATTATCGTCCCAAATTTAAACTTCTTAGCTAAGTTTTTAAGGTGTTTTATGTATGCTTTGACAATTAGAAAATAAAAATAAAGTATCCTACTACATTCTTCTCCCAGTTACCTTGATAGGAAATATATGTGACTCAGAATAACTAGTTCTCTAGTGTTGCTCTGCTAATTCCATACTGTGTATTGTGAACAAATAGCTAATCTCTTTGGAGCAAAGTTTTTGTCTCTCAAATGATAGGGTTGGACCAGACTGTCCACAGGGCTCTTTTTCCATCATAAAATTCTATATATGTTTGAAATTATTACTTCTATTTTTAAGCTGTGCCTACTTGGTATAAAACAAAAGAGACATGTGGAAGAAAATCAGTTAAAATCCAACAATTTAGGTCAGAAAAAAACTGTACACTTGAATTATCCAAGTTCACATAAATGCACATAAGAGATATAGTTTATTGAACTACCTTCACTTTGCAGTGTATATTTACATTATTTTGTAATTCCATTGATAACATTCACAATGCTTTGATTTTGAGAGTCATTTAATTTTTTTTTAATTTAAAAGTCACTCATTTTACCCTGGCTGGTGTGGCTCAGTTGGTTGGAACATCATCCCATAGACTGAAGAATAGCAGGATTGATCCCTGGGCAGCGTACATGCCTGGGTTGTTAGTTTGGTCCATGGTCAGAATGTGTGTGAATGGAAACCAACTGATGTTTCTCTCTTACACTGATGGGTTTTTTTTAGGTGTATTTTTAAAAAGATTTTATTTATTTATTTTTAGAGAGGGCAAGGGAGGAAGAAAGAGGGAGAGAAACATTAATATGTGGTTGCCTCTCACATGCCCACTACTGAGGAACCTGGCCCACAACCCAAGCATGTGCCCTGACTGGGAATTGAGTCAGTGACCCTTTGGTTAGCAGACTGACACTCAATCCATGGAGCCACACCAGCCAGGGCTTACATCAATGATTTTTTTACCTCTGTCTCTTCCTTCCCCTCTCTCTAAGATCAATAAGCATGCCCTCAGGTGAGGATAAAAATAATAAATAAATAAATAAATAAATAAATAAGAAGTGTGTTTTAAAAAATCACTAATTTTATAAGTACAAAACACTGTTAAAAACACTTAGATGGCAAGTGTGATATTTACTGGTAGTACTGTTTGAAGCAGAATAACTTTTCCTCTGAAGGGGTTCAGAATGAATCTCCCCAAAATGTGCCACTTCGGCATGTGGATTGTTTTGAACTGACAATAATCAAGACCCAACAGACTTAAAATAAAAAAAACGTTTTACCCCTTCCTTAACTACCTTTAGATGGGGGCCTGGCCCAGAAAAAGAGCTAGTACCAGAAATACCTTTTCATTTGACTGACCTATCTATATGGCAGGACAAACATCTAATTAGATCTAATTACCAAACATCTGCTCTTCTTGTCATCCTGTGAATTACCCTCCTCACCTTTGAAGCCCCATGCCCCTGTCCCATTCTTTAGCTCAAGATGGCACATAAGCCTCAACTTTCAAACTTGTCCTTGTCTTTCACTGTGTTTGTGATGCCCCTGTATGCATGTAATTAAATTTGGTTTTCTCCTATTAATCTGCCTTTTGTTAACTTGATTATTAGACCAGTCAAAGAACCTACAATGATGGAAGGAAACTTTCCTCCTCTACAGTTGGTGTAGTCCACAGGATAAACTTCACTGTCAGGACGCTACTTGCTTCATGGGTACAGCAGCTGAGAGATCCAGCGACCTCTGACAAAAACTGGCAGAAAGTAAGAATTTTTACCACATCTGCCTTCCAGATCTCTGCCTGCAGGATCTGGTGGAATCAAGAATGGTGAGAGTCCCTTTCTTATTCTAAATGTAGATGATCAGAAGATAATATTTGTGAGAACTTGTTCCTTGGGTAATACAGACTCTTGTAAAGATTTATTATGAGTACTCTTCTATTGATACATTTCCTCCCAGAGATGGTAACTATTTTTCTTTGTCATAGTTTTTTGTTTTGTTTGTCAGAAGGGGGAAATCATACACCTTCATTCAAGCTGAACTCACAGGCCAGTGAGTTCACAGCTCTCACCAGACTGGTGTCTGTTTAGACAAAAACTGCTGTGGGTTAAGGTGCACATGAGGTAAATACTATTGCTAATGGGAAACTCAGAAGCCTAACATTGCAAAATTGCTGGGCATAGGTCAAGTACTTAAAAGCTGTTAGAGTGCTTGCCACCTAACTCTCAGACTCCTGTGTTAGGATAAGGTGGTCATGGGACCTGTCAGATTGATACTATGTCAACCAACAACCTCAAGAAAATTTCTATGCAACAAGGTACACTGCAAAATACCACCCAATCTGCAATCCAGCAGCACTTCCCACTGAGGTATTATTTTGGCTCAGAGAGACCCAGGGTTTAGCTAAATCTGTTAATATGCACATAAAAAAGAAAAACCAGATGAAGTTTTCGTTTTGTCTTGTTTTAGGTCCTGACAGCTTGGCTTTATGAACAGTGAGAATACTCTCCATGGTCTCCACCAACTGGAGGATACACATTCTGGCATGCATCTGGATGTCCAAATAGGCTGTGGATCAAATAAGCAGCATTCTGTTTGTATGATTGGGCCAGCTCTCAGGGGAGTTTGTCATTGTGTCCTGCTCCATAAAATACCTTTGTTGT
This sequence comes from Anoura caudifer, assembly GCA_004027475.1. Classification (NCBI taxonomy): domain Eukaryota; kingdom Metazoa; phylum Chordata; class Mammalia; order Chiroptera; family Phyllostomidae; genus Anoura; species Anoura caudifer. The sequence continues at coordinate 18,802 of PVKU01003406.1, read as the reverse complement.
CTCAAACTTCATGTCTTGTTATTGCTGAAAGTCCCATTCCAGAAACACCTGCCTGAGATCACAGATTAGTGGGTCTATGACTAGAGGCATCTCATGCTCTACTGGGACATCAGAGACATCATTTTCACTGCACCATTCTTAATGCCTGTGACAACAAAGTTATTGGCTTTCTTAGACTGACTCTGAGAGTGAACATTTTCAGTTACAGAGCCTGCATCTTCTGCATCCACATCAGGGCTGCTCCTTTGCATGCCTGGTAAAGATTTATTCTAAGCTTCAAAAGTTGCCTCTTGGTCTTTCCATGAAAAGGCTTATTGAATTGAGTTGCTATTGGAATAAATATACCACTGAGGGTCCTACTCATCAATGGCCAAATGATGGAACTTTTAAATTGGAGCAAGTTTTATATTTGAAAAATTTTAGAGAGCTGTCATCCTAAACAAATGTCTTATTTGTGACTATGAGAAGATCAAATTGGAAAGAGTACAAAAAGGAGTATAATGGCCAGCCTTGGGGACATCCTTCATAAGATGAAAGAACAGATATGGGCATTAGAACAGAAACTAAAGTCCACAGCTAAAGTAAATTCACCTTCTCCACCATCTTGATTCACCCCCTTATCCCCAAATCCCTGTCCATGACCCCCAGATGATCTTTTAAATCTCTGGGCCCCTGGTCTAAACCCTCCCTTTCAAAATCCAGCCCCATCACCTCAGCAAATTCCCTTACATCCCCAAACTCTTCTACATTCCCTAGAAAATTCCTTAAACTCCCAGTTGCTTGTTTTGACACCTCTTTCCTTATAAGATTTACATAGAGCACTTCAGCTTGATCACTAGGCCCATACTATACAGCTTACTTTTGTAAATACTAAAAACCAGGAAGTAAATTTAATCTCAGAAGCCGAAAGCTGCAAAGAAGCACCCAAGATGGGTAGTAGGGCTCGTTTTCCTGTTCTTTACAACTTCTCCTGTTCCCCAAGTTTCTGTAATTCTGCCTTGACAGTTTCAGGCCTTTCTATGCAATATGCTTTGTGAATGTATACTGGACTTCTACCCCAGAGGATTTATGTCGCTGGACAGCAGCAGATCCCTTAAATTGCGAAGCCCTTTTACTTCCACTTTCAGAATATCCTACCAAATTTAGAGAGAAGTTGGAAAGACTAGTGATCATTTACAACCCCACTCAAGGGACCTAGATTGGCTGTCAAAGGGTGTTGGCAAACAAATCTTGGGTAACACCTCCACCCACCAAATGGCCAGAATTTCTCCCAAGCCCTCCTACAAATGACCAGGAAATGGAACAACTGGAGGCTGATATTCAAGGGCTGGTAACAGCAATAGTAGAGGTTTCCCCCCACCAGTGTGAATTGGTCTAAGATTGATTGAAGTATGCACTCAGAATGAAGGAGAGCATCCAAAAGCTTTTGTTGGATGCTTTATAGGGACTTTTCAAAAACATAATGCACTAAAACCTGAAACACCAGAATATAGAGATCTTTTAATGTTCACTTCAATGGGAAAAATTATCCCTGATATTTTTTAAAAAAAAGGAAATCCAAAACAGTGTGGTTGGGTGGTCCACCTAATCAGCCAACCTCTGAACATTACAATGGAAGCAGCTACCCAATTCTTTGAAAATAGCTTGTGAGAATGCAGGAGGGAGAGAGGTAAAAGCAACAATTCTTGCTTGGCAATGTGAATTAGAAAAACAAAAACATGACTCTGAGTATAACTTAAAATATATTTAGGTGCTTTATTTGCCTCCAGATAATTGCTGATATTGTTACAAATTGGAACACTGGAAGAAAAATTGTCCTGCACTTAAGAGAAAGAAAAGTTTGAGAAACAAACTCTCAAGATTCCACAAACCCCAGAAGGCTTGTTTTTCTCCTGTAGGGCAATTTCACATCAAATAACAGGGTCAGCTAATGTGCATTTGTATCCCAGATCCCAACATTAAACTTAAAATAGAGCATCAGGAACTGGATTTCTTAATGACCTACTGGCCTACTGAAACAGACACTCTGGGGGTAGAGCCCAACAAGCTGTGTGTTAATAAGTCCTCCAGGTTGACTTTGATGTATGCTAAAGTTTGAACTCAAATGGTTTAGAGATCAGGGAGATAAGGTGGGACCAGAGAGAAAGAAACTTAAATGGACCACTTAGTAAGATAGAAGGAAACACAGGAAAGCATGATGTCCCAGGAGTCAAATGAAGAAAACACTTCAAGGAGGAAAGATTGATCAATTGCATCAAATACTGCTGGTATGTCAAATAAATTACCCAGTTCCAGTCTTTTTGGAAGATAAACTATACTTTGTACTTTTGACCTCCACTGCATTCTTCTAATAAATACTCCTTTTTTTAACCTAGAGTTATTTCCAATTAAAAGATTGTTGACTAAAAAATACTCAATTGTTCTATAGTTGATTTGGAGAAACAACATTCTTAATTGTACATTAATCTTTATGTAGCAGAGGACTCTGTTTGAAACTCAGCCTATTTGAATGAAGGCAGAGAACTCTTCCTAAGAAAAAGTTTTGCAAGGTTAGACTCATTAAATAACAAAGTCTTATTGTCAGAGGAGAGAAGCAATCTCATGAAAAGCAATATTATGAGAGATGTCTCCCAAAGTCATCTTCTGGCCTTATTAGACTCAATTCTGAAACCTAGGGAGGGAGAGGAGTGGGAACTTATTAAAAAAAAAAAAAAAACAGCCTCCACCACCAACAATAACAAAAGAGTGTGAAAAAATGTTCCAGTGAAGCTCTTTAAGACATTGGGATTCTAGAAGCATCACCTTAGTATCCTTCTAAAAATGTGACAGAGAAGGAGAGACAGAGATTCTCTATTCAGCATGAGGTTTTTGATTTCTTAAGGGTTTCAATTCCTTGTCTGTAGCAGATGATGGAGGCTGGAAGGCATGATGGTACCAAGAAAAGAAGTCCAGAGGATGAGAGAAGGAAAGACATATCAGTTTACGCATGGCAGCTAACTGGATTGTTTGTGACTACATTTATGAAGGACCACCCTCAGGAAACATTAGGCGAAACATATTTGAGGTGGTTTGATATACTTCAAAAACATATGGAAATAGAAACCATTAAAATTTGAGTTATTGTTATGAATATAACTACCATTGATTCCCATAGGCGAAGTGTGGGGTCTGGGAAAATTTGTGTAATACATAGGAAACTTACCATTTATTAAGATTCTACCTTTGTTATACATTTATTTCCTTTCTTATTGAGCATGAGTTCTAATAGCACTCTTAACTCCATTATTTTTGTTGCCTCTGGTATAGGGAATGTGTTCATTGATTTACTTTCCATTCTTTTTACTCTATTTTTAATGCCTCTCTTTTCCCTGGTTCCTTTCTCATAGCCTATAATCATGTTTAATTAAATCACTGCCATTAAAAATCCCACTCTTTTCTACCTCATGTAAGTAGTTGTTAAAAGAATGAATTCTAGAGTCAGACTGCCTAGGTTTGAATGTAGTTCTGTAGCAGCTAACTCCCGTTTTTGGCTTCTGTACATAGCAGCTAACTCCCACTTTGGCTTCTGAACACCCAGCTTCCGATAAGGACACCTCAAGGACACCTCAACCCTAGAGTTATTTTTTTGCATCAGCTTCTGTACCTCCTACTTCTGCCATGTAGGATAAGGCGTCCAGAGAACAATAAAAGCCCTGCTCAGCCAAGGTTCGGGGCCCAGAATTTGGACACTGCCTCCTCTGGGTCCGTGCGTGTAATAAAGCCTCACTCCATTACCCCAAATCGCGCCAGAGTCATTATTTTCCGAATTATTTTCCGTAACATTTTGGTTCCCTGACCGGGAAGCGACTCACACAAGCAGGCTGTTTGCCTCGGGTGACTGGGTGAGCCAGCAGCCGGAGGGAAGCACGTGCCCCGGTGATTTCGGGTCCTGGAAAGCTGCGGCTGGCCTCCGCCTGGGGTTCTAAGCCGCCCTTCAACCTGGGCAGGTGGGGAAAGTGGACTGAGGCTAGTCTGGAAGGCACCGAATCGGTAAGTGCCCCAGGGACCGGACCCGAGAACAGATCCACTTTTGTAGTGGAAAGAAGGCTCATCACCCTTTTTAGGCCCCAGTGGCCTCAGGCATCCAGACCAGGTTTTCCCTCTCTCAGGAGGGAACTCAGGCCCTAGTGGCATCAGATATCTGGACCAGGTTTCCCTTTCTCAGGGAGGGAAAAGTAATAAACTCTGCAAAATTGTGTGTGTGAAAGAGAGTGAATGTGTTTGTGGCTCCACGGGTGTCAGCCTACGGAGCATGAGAGGGCCCTAACCTGCGGTTCCTCGGTTTGTCATATGGCATAACGGCTGGGAAGCTAACCCAGACTCTACGCAGGCAGCCTTAGCTAAGACAGACCTAAGTTCCTCACTAGAGGAGAGGCCAGGTAGGTGAGTGAGAGAACCCTGAAACCCTTTGTTTGTCTGCGCTGTAAGGGGAGGAAATGTAGGGAGTGTATGGGCAGAAGGAAATCCACCAGGACTTGCCACTGGCCACACTCCAGAAATCATAGTTTTGAAACTGGGGGTGCAGCCTTGCTGTCTCGGGCAGTGCCACATACCCAAGGGAGCCAGGATAGGGATATTGGTCCCCTGCCAGTTGCAGTGGAACACACCGCTCCCCCTGTTAAGAAGCCAGACGGGTCTGGATATCGCCCTGTGCAGGATCTCCAAGCAGTCAATGAGCTCACTCAGACCTGACCGTACCCAACCCTTATGCGTTGTTGAGCCAGCTACCCACCCCCCCACAACTGCTTCGCATTTCACGTGTCTAGACTTGATGGACATTAGGAACTGAAAGAAGGGCTGTAATCAGTCAGCAAACCAGACCCACGAGCAGAAAACAGCTTTGGCAATTTTTAGGGACAGCTAGATTCAGCCGAATATGGATTCCAGGGTATGCAGAAATAGCTAAACCACTGTACCAGGCCCTAAGGGGGGCCGAGACTGCCCCATTCAACTGGGGACCAGAGCAGCAGAGTGCCTTTGAAAAACTAAAAGAACTCCTGGTCAGAGCTCCAGCCCTCGGCTGCCCAACCCTGACAAGCTGTTCTCCCTGTTTGCCCATGAACTAGATAAGGTGCCCTAGGGGTCCTGACTCAGGAGGTCAGGCCTTGGCACAAGCCTGTAGCCTATCTGTCCAAGTAGCTAGACAATTTTGCAGCAAGATTGCCCCCTTGCTTGAGGGCTATAGTAGCCATAGTAATCCTCCTACAGGAGGCAGATAAGCTAACCTTGGGACAGGAGACTGTTTTCATGCTGTAACCAGCCTCCTAGCTGGACAAGGACACAGATGGCTCTGGTTCTGAAGGTCTTTAATGGAGATAAGGTGTTTGCAAAGTCTAAGCTTTAGGAAAACTGCAAAATGTGCCTGCAAATTTAGGGACTTTTAGGGGAAGGTACCTGTAGTGCTAGACATTTTTTTTTTGCTGCCATGTACTAAGTTTAAGTATAGTCCTTCCCAGTGTAGGAAAGAAACTAGGATTAAAAGTGAATAATGGTTAAAAATCTGGATGTGTAAGAATATGTATAAAGGATGTGAAAGTTTTAAACCTGGAAGAAAATAAACCTCAACTGCACTTTTTCTGGCATTATGGGAATGTGGTTCCAGTAGGGAATTGTTTCTGAGCAGAATCCTGTATCTGTAAGACCTAATTTAAGGTTGCCTCTAACCAGTTGGGGAGAATGCCTCTACCAGTGTATTGTTTCAGATTTTGCTCTGTATCTGCTCTGAAAAGGAAATTGAGGATTCCAGGGAAGGTTGTAACTTCATAATCTGTAGGAAAGTGAACAAGGAAAAGGAAGATTAGAAAGTTTGTGAACATTGCAGAAGGTCTGTGGGAAATTGTAAAGATAAATGGAAAAGTGAAAGTTTTGGGAAAGAATTATGTGGTGTTAGTTAGTAATGGAATGTATAAGGCATAGAGATGCAATTTTGGTGATATTAGAAGGAAAAGGATTTTCCTACACACTTTGTATTTTTCTCCCTACCTGATCCCTCCAGAATTTGGCATTCTGATGGAGTGATTGATGACATAAGGTTTCTTTGCATAAAACCAGTAAGACTAGTCGTTAATAGTGGTTTTGTTAACCAAGACTTTGACTGGAATGTCACGCCTGAAGGAGGCATGTATGGGTTCTGGTTGTCACCAGAAAGCCCTGAGGAACTGGGATTGACTTGTGTAGCTAGCGGAAGCCCATGAGAAAAAGCCTGGTACTTTGGTTGGTTGTGCGGTTTGTGCCAGTCTTTCCAGGAAAGGAACGAAGGTTGCTTTCCTGAAAGATGGCCAAAAAGGAACCTGTAGGCACAATGGAAGGCTCAAGGATTTGAGTGCAGCGACTGGTGCAGGTGAAGCCAGATGGCAGATGTGTGGCTCTGCTTCTGTGCCCCAAGGGGCAGACTGAGAAGTCAATCTAAAGGTTCCCTGTGTGAGTTCCAGCAAAGCAGACTTAAAGATCATAGGTGATCTAGGCTGCTCTTGATGTGTTTATGCAAACAAACAGTCAAAATTCAAAAGCAGGACCCAAAGTAGCCCCTCTAATAACAATGAGGGTGATTTTAAGGAGAAAAATTGTGATTTAAGGAAAATCACAAAGCTCAGTATCAGACATCAGAATGGCTCAGCTAACTGTCTTGGAAGTTTGCTTTCATTTGAAAGTTGAAACTGGGTCTGTAATGTCACCAAGGATATACAATTACAGGCAGGAAGGACCTTGCAACTGAGTGTCTTCCCAAAGGACCATCTCACAGCCACAGAGACTGTTTTGGGGATTGTTGTATGAATTAACCTGTGTGTTCTTCTGCTTTCATAGGGCATATGCCTATGACCTCATTACCTGGGTGATTGGTTGCAATATAGGCCTCACTTGAGAAGCCCATTTTCATCGTCGCCCCATGAGGCTCAATGGTTTGGCTGAACTAAGTGGTTGGGTTGGTGAAGGGTTGGGGCAGTCTGTGTGCTTCACTTTAGAACTAATTTGCCCTTTTCTGTCTTGATGGCTTGGACAGAAAGGGCCCAGATATCTGAAAGGAGGGAAATCCCAATATAGTCCCCTCAGCCCCAGTGAAGTATACTGGGCCACCAGAGTTTTGGATAGGTGTAACATGCCTTGTATACCTTCCTCCTGATAAGCCATTTCTTTACCTAAGACCCTGCCTTGGTCATTTAGTGGTTATGATTTAATTGTGCTTCCAACTGTCTTTTCAAATCTATCTCCTCCAGAATATGACCTGACCAGAATGCCAACTGTCCAGTAATGCCAGCCTTTGGACACCAAGCCTGTGACTTCCTGGTGACTGCCAACTGACCAGGATTCAGTAAAGTCCTTCCCCTTACAGGAAGGACTCCCTCTGTGCTGCACCCCTCCCTGTCAGGGCACCCCTGACCCAAGGGTAGGTAGGATGACATCCATGTCCAGCTGGAAGTACTTACAAGAAAATGAGACCTTCATCCATTGTCCTTTATATGATTATAAACGTTGCCAGAGGGAGGAGATTCCATGCGGTTTCACCAGAGTACAGGCCCCCACAGCTTTGGTAGAAGAAAATATCCACAAACTCCAGGATATCCAGAACAAGATTAAGAACCAGGACCAACCTTGGGCATCCACCCCTGGGTGGCAATCTATCATGTATTCAGTTTTAGCCCCAGTAATAAGCCCTTTATTATTATTGTTCCTAGCTATTATAGTTAGTCCATGCCTGCTTCGGACTTTAGTCCAACAGATAAAGACTACAGTTACTAGAAAGGCAACAGCAAAATCCTCACCCTCCAGAGACACCATTACCAGAGACTGCAACCCACCCAAATGGAAAAAGAATTTGCGGACTATTATGTTGATGCTAAGACAGACACTAGCAGTGTTTAGCATCAAAGGGGGGAATGTAGCAGCTAACTCCTGTTTTTGGCTTCTGTACATAGCAGCTAACTCCCGCTTTGGCTTCTGAACACCCTGCTTCCGATAAGGACACCTCAAGGACACCTCAACCCTAGAGTTATTTTTTTGCATCAGCTTCTGTAACTCCTACTTCTGCCATGTAGGATAAGGCATCCAGAGAACAATAAAAGCCCTGCTCAGCCAAGGTTCGGGGCCCAGAATTTGGAGACTGCCTCCTCTGGGTCCATGTGTGTAATAAAGCCTCACTCCATTACCCCAAATCGCACCAGAGTCATTATTTTCCTAATTATTTTCCGTAACAGTTCCATTATTTGCTAGGTATATGTCCTTGGGCAAATTTTTTAATGCCTCTTTGTCCTCATTTCCTTGGCTGTAAAAAAGGAAATGATATTAGTTTTTACTGCATGGGTTATTGTAAGGATTAAATGAGTGGATATTTCTGAAGCTCTTAGAACAGTTCCTGGCAGATAGTAATGTGTTTGTTATACAAAAATTAACTAATTAATTGATCAATCCTCAATTTATGGCTTGTTAGAAATCCATTGAAGGTCAAAAACACCCTTAAGTACTAAATATAAGCAATTCTTAAGTTTTTAGCTAATATGATCTTCCAGCAACACTTGACACGGTGGACCACTACATTCCTCCTTGAATTCTCTTTATTTACTGGATACTTCTTTTCTGTTTCTTCCCATATGTGTCTGATATTTTCTACTCAGTTCTTTTGTAATTTCCTTCAGTTTCTGTCTTTGGTCCTCTTCCCTTCTTACTCTATAACTCAACTCTGATAGAAAAAAAATGCTTCAAATCATTCTCATAATGTGAGAGTCCCTTCATAATTTAATCTCTGTTGATCTCTTCAGTCTCACCTTTCAGTACCCTATAACACGAAATAGCTTGAACTTTCTAGAATGTTTCAATAGTGCTATTTCCTCTACTAGGAAATACCTTACTACCCTTACAAATATTCCCTAAATTTTCAAGTGTTAAATGAATTTTTCTTGATACCTTAGGTGAATTTTCTCCTTTACATCTCATGTATATTTTGCAGATACCAGTATTCCAAGAGCCTAAGATTTAAGGAGCTCAGTATTTGTTGACAAACTGAATTGTACACTAAATTAATATTTTGCATCTATTTACTGTTTCCAAGAAACTGTGTATGGCTTGAGAAAAAAGATTTATTTATTAGTCTTTAGATCCCTCATGCTAAACAATTGCTTAAATATAACAAATAGTTAAATAATATACATTTTAAAATTTCGTAAGATATTTATATCATGATTTCCGTAACAACTTCAATAAGTTTTTAGCTCTCAAAATTTATTAATTTGAATTTAATTTCCTTTGAAGAAACTTTGAGTGACAATTAGGGTTCCCCTAAATATTTAATAATAGTGTATACTGAGCAGAATCTAGGCAACAAGAGGAATAAATTGCATGTTTCTTAAGAAATGTCATGGACACATCTTAAAGGATGTCATCAAAAACTATGAGGTACCGCAAGACTTTGGATGGACCCTCACTGCTAGATCTGTGGCAGTTCTTTGAACTTGAGAGAAGCATAAAATCTGTCTATCACGTCAAGAACATAAGGTTTTATTCACTAGAAATGCCAGCAGAAAAAAGTAGAAATGAATTTTCCTCAGAGCCCATGAGAAGGGCACAGAGAAAAAAGTTGTGGCTGACTGGGTGGTGGATGCTCCAAAGGAGTGACACTTTAAAAAAAGCGGGAAAGAAATGGGTGTGACTTTTTGTATGTGGACGTGCACATGCATGCACACCTGCGTGAGTGCGTGTGCGTGCGTGAGTGCGTGTGCGTGCGTGCGCGCGTGTGTGTGTGTGTGTGTAGTTTCTGATTGGAGACCTGGGAAGCAGTACACGCCAAGCTCCACTCCTTGAGCCTTAGTAACTGAAGGGAAAGAGCATGATTGGCTGTTGAGTCTAGTGAAGACTCCTAGGAGCTCTGAGATAGCGCCACCCAGCAGCCCCCTCAGCTGGTGGCGAGACCAAGTACTGAAAAGGTGGCTTCGTCTTCTAAACTAGCACTTCTGGAAAGGCACTGATAGACCCTAAGGATTCAGGAAAGATGTCCTTTCTAGTTAAGTCTCTGGGTATGTAGATTCGGATACCAGACTCCCCTACTCTGGGCTGCAGGAGACCTCACGTCAGGCAGCTAGTCACCACCCCAAACCAGATAAAGATGTCGGCCCAGCCCCTCTCTCCTCTCAGCTCCCATTTTCCTGCCCCTCTAGCTCTGCTCTCTTAGGTGGGAAACTGGCCATTGGCTGTAGTGTGGGGAGTAAGGATTGCTGGGAGGCGGTTGGTGAGGGAAATAAAAAGCAGGGTACCTCTATATTTTTTCCTTTCTTAAGGAATAACAGCAAGCTACGCCCTCCCTTCATACAAGTGGGGTCACTTGCTTTTCAGGGTCGGAGCGTATGGCAAAAATGAAGCTTTAGCAATGTCGTGGCAGTGGTAGCCTGGCAGCAATCCTGCTTCCGGGCCAAAGCAGTGATTTCATTGGTGATTATTCACTTCAGACCACTTTTCCCCTCCATTGGTGCCTTCTACTTACGTACCTCAGACCTCCACAAGCCATCCTGCACTTTAGAAATGGTGTGGGAGGACGAGCAAGGGACGAGAGAGGGACAGGTGGCTGTGGCCAGTGAAGGTGGCAGCCGTCCTCAGGGGAGGATTCTACTTGGCCTCAGGGGAGTAGAATTGTTAAATAGATGTAGCAGAAGGGGACATCCTTGACTTGCTTCTGATCTTAGGGGGGATGCTTTCAGTTTTTCACCATTAATCATTATTTTAACTGTGGGTTTTTCGTGGATGCCTTTTATGAGGTTGAGGAAGTTACCTAACCCCCACCCTTACCTGTGCTTTTTTCCCCTTAAGATGTCCTTAGCAATCTATTTGATGATCAGTATCAACAGGCTTTATTCTTCTAAGAAAATAGTCCTTGTGATTTTAGACTGCTGCTTGCCCCCTATGCCCAGCTATAAATTTTAGACATAAGTTCTAAATTGTTTTGTGGCACTAAAATGGCTTTTAAAAAATAGTATTTGGTCACTGGTTAGGACTGGGACTATGGTGAAGCAAGTGAAGCATTTACCAGGGTAAAAAATTTAAAAGGACACCAAAAATTCAGTTATCAAGATAAGTAATCTTTTAAGACATATTTTTTAAATCAAATGGACAAAGTACAGTCCTCTGGTTGGTCAGCTATTTTTGTAAATAATTTTTTAAATAAAGGAATTAGAGTGAGTCATGTGAGGCAAGGTTGTGCAAGTACAGGGTCTGGTTTGACCTTTTATTGTTGTTGTTATTCATCAGGGATTGTTCTTGCATTGATGTTTGTTTTTTAAAATATTGTGTTAAATATTATTTTTATCTTCAATACTGAATGTTTCAGGGCCTCCTTAAATTTTATGACTGAGGTGAGTGCCTCATTTCCTTACTCTAGGCCTTGCCCTGTCACTGAGACCCTGAATGGGGAAAAATTCTAGAACCCAGGCAAATATATATAGCACCTATGGCTTCCTGAACTTTTCTTTGTGTTGATTTCACTGGTGTTTTAGCAGCTGCTTATAGAGGTAAAAAACATAAACTGATAAATAACTAAAGCAATTGATTTCTCCCAAAATTCATAGAAATAGGGGCCACAGTTGCTGAGTGGCCTGGTCCCCAAAATTTAGTGGTTGTATGACCTTGTGCAAATTGCTTTATCTTCTGGAGCCTTAGTTTCCTCAATTGAGTAGTATCTACATCGTAGAGTTGATGATTAAATGAGCTAATAAGACAGGAAATGTGCAAAAAAGTTGAATAAGTATTTATTATATGTACTTCAGAAAGTAAGCCTGAAACCTCATTTTTGGGTAGGTAGCAATTTTTAATTTTTGTATTTTTAGTTACAGTTGACATACAATATTATATTAGTTTCAGTTATACAACATAGTGAGTAAACATTTATATAACTTAGGAAGTAAGTGCTCTCCCCCGTAAGCCTTGGGTAGCCAGCAATTTGGCAAGCTGGAGTGGATATCTTCTCTCTCTGGATTTAGATATCAAACTTGAGTGATGCTGTAGACTTGAGAGAGTTGAAAAAACATCCAGTTGAAAGATCTGTTTCAATAGTAGATAATGCCAAGCTCTGTAAAATTACGGTAGTGAGGTGTTGGTTGTTTGATGTAACTTGGACAGTAGCAGAGTCAAGGGATTCAGGAGGCACTGTAATTTAAGTACATTATTACAGCTAGGAGGATATTGGAGTGTCTGATTTGGGAAAGATTGCCTCAAATCATATGTGAAAGGCTGAGGAAAGATGTGAATGGAGTATAGTAAGTTAGTTGGAGTTTCCATGAGAGTAAATTCTTGTACTTATATGGTTGTAAAAAATCTTTAGAGGTTACTGTTTCACACTCTTAAACATTTGTTCTCCATATCATTATACCATTTTGGACAAATTAGAGTCCAGGTTTTGATGTTTTCAGGGAAACAGGTAAAACTTTTCATTAGTAATTAAAAGCCCTTCTAGTTTGAAGCCAAGAAAAATGCATCATGAGGTGCAAATACCTGTTTCTATGAGTTGAAGAGAAATCCATCTTTTTCCAATAAATTTCCCCATGTTTTTATTCAAGTGAAAATATTACCTTTAACAAAAGATATCTTTGGATAACTACACATATGTATTAGAGAACAATTTGATATTATACCTACATTATTTTATATTATTTATATACTTAGATAAATGTTATTTATATTATATTGAATGCAAGAATATTCCTTCCATTTTAATAAGAGGTACTAAAATAGGAAAAGGCTTTACAAATTTATTTTTGTTCTTGTCTCTAGTAAACATTCCCAAAAGGTATTATAGTCACCTTTTAGAAATAAAAGGCAAAAAGAAGACCAAAATTGAAACTGGCAACAGCAAGAACTTAACAGGAACTGCACTTCCCTGTTCACCACTACCAGCTAAAGGAGACTAAGGCAACAAAAGTACTGAAGTTACAAAAGAATCCCCTTTTGCTTGCTGGATTTATTGGATCATAGCTCCATAAATATTTATGAAACATCACTTTGTGTTAAGCACTTAATACACTGATAGTAAACTATAGTCTCTTCTCAAATAACTCATAATCTACTTGCAGAGGCAGCTAAGTGAATACGTGCAATATGGTATGTTGTTTTAAGTGCTTAGGAAGTATGTATAGTCAGTCTCTCAGAAATTGAGAGGAACCTAAGTCATTTTTTTGAGGTTTCCAGTATTTTAAGTATATTAAAAAATGACAAAACTGTGTTAATTAAATATTGAGCTGCATTTTAAATGTTTACAAATAATAAACTATTGCTTTTATAATTAAAAGATCCACATCCTAAAATACAAAGCAATATAATTATGGTTTTCACAAGAAAGTTAATTATATAATTTATATTAAAATTTAATTATTCATAGCATACCACAGTGTGATCTATTTTAAACTGTATGAAGAATATTGCTTTTTCTTCAATCTTGGTAATATTTTTCCTGAAACTAAGTATTTCTGAGTTAGGTGAAAAATTCAAATTTGATACTCTTTGGTGCAGTCTGGGCCAAATGGTTCTCCTTCAGAGATTGTCTAAGTGTTCTCCAGGTGGATTCAGTGAAAAGCATCACTACAGAGAGTAGCATGAATAAAGCACCATATTTCTGTAATAATATTCCTGAGAAATAAGGGAAAGGACATGAGAATCTGGAAAAAGGTTGATTGTTATATTAATGATACCTTTAAAAATTTATAGACTCTATCGAAAGAGCCCTTACACGTCTTACCAACTTCTAAAGCATTTGTCTTCTCTTCTCTATGGAGAGGCTAACTAGCAATTTAATTTCATCTCTAGAATAATACCTGATAAGATCTTTGATTTCTTGCTGCAGGAGTTATTATACAATTCTATTATAATGCAACAAATTAAATGGTGGTCTCTGAAATTACAATATCCAGGAGTTAAAATTGTGTATAATTTGACTTTTTAAAAATGCTTCAATACATTTCAATGCTGTAAGTAATTGAAACATTAAAAATGAATTTAGTTTTTCAGTAAATTTATAAATGGCCATTAGTTTGAAAGATCAAGACGTCAGGTGTTTCTCAGTGATTTTTTTCTCTGCTGTGAAACCATATATTGTTAATTTTGGCCCACTTCATGTACACATTTGTATACTCAGAGGGAAAAGAAAATCCAAAACAGAAAAATTAAATATTTTTACAGGCCATATGCATGAACATGAGAAAAACTTTTAGTGTTTCAGTAACTATTAAATGTCAATTCCATTTACTTAAAAAATATTAAACAAGTGAGAGTAAAATAATAGCATTAACTACAATATAAAGGTAGAAAAAGACCTAGAATCACCCAGAAACTGAAATAGAAACGTTAAGCAGGAAAGTGCCAGTCCCTCATTTTACAAATGAGAAAACTGAGCCCCAAGAGTGGAAGTGATATATTCAAGGTTAGCTAATGACAGAACTGGTATTAGAACATAAATCTGATCACAGAGAACTCTTTTCTTTCTTTCTTTCTTTCTTTCTTTCTTTCTTTCTTTCTTTCTTTCTTTCTTTCTTTCTTTCTTTAATTTTTAAGTATATGTTATTGATTATGCTATTACAGTTTTACCAATTTTCCCCATTTACCCCCACTCCGCCCTGCACCCCCAACCCTCCAGCTTTCCCCACCCCTTAGTTCATGATCATGGGTTGTACATATAAGCTTTTTGAATTCTGTTTCCTATACTATTTTTTCCTCTCCGCATCTATTTTATGCCTACCATTTATGCTTCTTATTCCCTGTACCTCCCCCCATTCCTCCCCTCCCCCACCCACTGAAAACCCTCCATGTGATGTCTATTTCTCTGGTTCTGTTCCTGTTCTAGATGTTTGCTTAGTTTTTGTTTTCGTTGATTTTTTTTCTTTCATTTTTTTTTAGGTTCACTTGATAGTTGTGACTTTGTTGTCATTTTATTATTCATGGTTTTTTAACTTCTTTAAATTCTTAGATAAGTCCCATGAACATTTCATATGATAAAAGCTTGGTGATGATGAACTCCTTTAACTTGATCTTATATGCAAAGCACTTTATTTGCCCTTACATTCTAAATGATAGCTTTGCTGGATAGAGTAATCTTGATGTAGGTCCTCACCTTTCAGGACTTCAAATATTTCCTTCCAACCTCTTCTTGCCTACAAGGTTTCTTTTGAGAAATCAGCTGATTGCCTTATGGGCACTCTTTGTAGGTAGTTCTTTCTTTCTTTCTTTTTTTTTAATTATATTTTATTGATTATGCTATTACAGTTATCCTGAGTTTCCCCCTTTGCCCTCCCTCCACCGAGCACCCCCTATATCCTCAGGCCATCCTGACCTCATTGTTCATGTCCATGGTCATGCATATAAGTTCCTAGGCTATTTCATTTCCTATATTGCACTTTATATCCCCATGGCTATTCTGTAACTACCAGTTTATACTTCTTTTTTCATAAATTGGTATTTTATTTTATTATTTTATTTTATTTTATTTATTTAATTTAATTTAATTTATTTTAATTTTATTGTTTTTCTCCGAAAACCACTTGTTGAAGAGGCTACTTTTACTTCATTTTATGTTGCTGCCTCCTTTGTCAAATATTAATTGACCGTACAGACTTGCATTTATTTCTGGGCTCTCTGATCTATTCCACTGGTCTATTGCCTGTTTTTGTGCCAGTACCAGGCTGTTTTGATTACAGTGGCATTTTAATACACTTTGGTGACAGGTAGTGTGATACTTCCCACTTCCCTCTTCTTTCTCAAAATTGCTGCAGCTATTTGAGGTTGTTTATGGTTTTGAAGTGTTTTTTCTATGTCCGTGAAAGATGCCATTGGTACTTTAATAGGTATTGCATGGAATCTGTAAATTGCTTTGGGTAGTATGGACATTTTGATGATGTTAATTCTTCTGAACCATGACCATGGTATATGTTTCCATTTGTTTGTGTCTTCCTTGACTTCTTTCCTCAGTGTTGTGTAGTTTTCTGTATACAGGTCTTTTACCTCCTTGGTTAGATTTATTCCTAGGTATTTTATTTTTCTTTTGGCCACATCGAATGGGATTTTGTTCTTGACTCTGGCTTCTGCAGTTTCATTGTTGGTATACAGAAATGCCTTTGATTTCTGGATATTGACTACGTACCGGCTGTTTGGCCAAATTTATTTATTAGGTTGAGCAGCTTTTTGGCCGAGTCTATAGGATTTTCTATGTACACTACCATGTCATCTGCAAACAATGATAGTTTTGTTTTCTCCTTTCCAATTTGCATGCCTTTCATTTCCTTTTCTTGTCTAATCACTGTGGCTAAGACTTCCAATACTATGTTGCATAGAAGTGGTGAAAGTGGACAACCTTGTCTTGTTCCTGATCTTAGTGGAAAAGATTTTAGTTTTTGTCCGTTGAGTATGATGTTGGCTGTAGGTCTCTCCTATATGGCCTTTATCATGTTGAGGAATGCTCCCTCTATTCCCATGTTGCTGAGTGCTTTTATCATAAATGAGTGCTGTACCTGATCAAATGCTTTTTCCGCATCTATTGATATGATCATGTGATTTTTGTCTTTGCTTTTGTTTTTTATGATGTATTACATTTATTGATTTGGGAATGTTGAACCATAATTGCATCCCTGGGATGAATCCCACTTGGTCATAGTGTATGATCTTTTTAATGAATTCTTGGATGCAGTTTGCCAATATTTTGTTGAGGATTTTAGCGTCTATGTTCATCAGCAATATTGGCCTGAAGTTTTCTTTCTTTGTTGTGTCTTTATCTGGTTTTTGGATTAGGATGATGCTGGCTTCATAAAAAGAGTTTGGGAGTCTATCATCATTTTGGATTCTTTCGAAAATTCTGTGAAGGATAAGGGTTAGCTTTTCCTTAAATGCTTTGTAAAATTCTCCTGTGAAAACATCTTGTCCAGGGCTTTTGTGTGTTGGGAGTTTTTTGATTACTGCTTCAATTTCACCTGCTGTTATTGGTCTGTTCAGGCTTTTTGATTCTCCTTCATTGAGTTTTAGAAGATTATATTTTTCTAGAAACTTGTCCATTTCACCTAGGTTTTCAAATTTCTTGGCATATAGTTCTTCATAGTAATTTCTTAAAATCCTTTGTATTTCTGCGGTGTCAATTGTAATCTCTCCTCTTTCATTTCTCATTGTGTTTATTTGGGTCCTCCTCCTTTTTTTCTTGATGAGCCTGATTAACGGCTTGTCAATTTTGTTTATCTTTTCCAAGAACCAGCTCCTGGATTCATTGATCTTTAGAATTGTGCTTTTAGTCTCTATGTCATTTAATTCTGCTCTGATCTTGGTTATTTCCTTCCTTCTACTTGCTCTGGGCTGTCTTTGTTGTTGTTCCTTGAGTTCTTGTATGTGTAGGGTTAAGCTGTTTGTATGAGATGTTTCTATCTTTTTTTAGGTAGGCCTGTGTTGCTATGAACTTCCCTCTGAGAACTGCCTTTGATGTGTCCCGTATGTTTTGGGTTGTTGTGAGTTCATTTTCATTTGTTTCCAGAAACTTTTTGATTTCCTCTCTTATTTCATTCTTGACCCACTCATTGTTTAAGAGCATACTGTTCAATCTCCATGATTTTGAGGATTTTGGGTTTTTCCCCTTGGGGTTGGGTTCTAGTTTGAGTCCCTTGTGGTCGGAGAAAATGCTTGGTATGATTTCAATTTTTTTGAATTTGTTGAGGTTAGTTTTGTGTCCTATCATGTGGCCTATCTTTGAGAATGTCCCATGTGCATTTGAAAAGAATGTGTATTTAAGTTTCTTTGGGATGAAGGGTTCTATATATATCAGTTAAGTCGATTTCATCTAGAGTGTTGTTCAATGCCACAATATCTTTGTAGATATTTTGTTTAGAATATCTGTCCATTTTTGATAGTGGGGTGTTAAAATCCCCTACTGTAATTATTTTGCTGTCAGTATCTTTCTTGAAGTCCCCTCGGATTTTCTTGATGTATTTAGGTGCTCCTATATTGGGTGCATATATCTTTACAATGATTATGTCTTACTGGTGGATTCTTCCCGTGAGTACTATGAAGTGACCTTTTGGGTCTCTCTTTATGTCCCTTCTTTTGAAGTCTATACTTCGTCTGATATGAGTTCTGGTACCCCGGCTTTTTTTTTCCCTGACCATTTGCTTGGAAAATTTGTTTCCAGCCCTTCACTTTGAGTCTTTGTAGGTCTTTTGTCCTGAGGTGGGTCTCTTGTAGGCGGCATATGTGTAGGTCATGCTTTCTTATCCATTCAGCTATTCTATGCCTTTTGATTAGAGTATTTAATCCATTTATGTTTAAAGTTATTATTGATAGGAACTTATTCATTGCCATTTTTGTACCTGTGTTCCCCTCTCTCTCTCTTTTCCTTCCTTTCCTTAAAGAAGTCCCTTTAGTATCTCTTGCAGAACTGTTTTGGTAGAGGTATATTCTTTTAGAATTCTTTTGTATGGGAAGCTCCTTATTTGGCCTTCTATGTTGATTGAAAGCCTTGCTGGGTAAAGTAGCCTTGGTTGCAGGCCTTTGGTTCTCATTGCTTAGAATATTTCTTGCCATTCTCTTCTCGCCTGGAGTGTTTCCATTGAGAAGTCAGCTGCTATCCTTATCGGGGCTCCCTTGTATGTTACTTCCTTTTTCTCCCTTGCTGCCTTTAAGATTCCCTCTTTGTCTTGGAATTTTGCCATTTTAATTATGGTGTGTCTAAAAGTGGGTCTATGGGTTCCTCTTGATTGGGACTCTCTGTGTTTCCTGGATTTGTGTGACTTTTTCTCTCATCTAATTAGGGAAGTTTTCCATCATTACT